>JASAND010015059.1:0-49720 GCA_030248195.1 Trissonchulus latispiculum | reverse complement strand
ACACATTTAAATGTTGACCATCATAGCTCATATTAACTTTTTCATGCGACTGCAAGGAGCATTTTTCCTACTTGTGCTACATACTTCAATTGCATTTTTGATGCGAGTTTCTCATACCAATATCGCTGAATATTTTCTTTAATAACTTTCTCTTCCGATTATCTCAGCTAGAATGGAATGAGCATTTTTAATGCTCAAAGACATGATACATACATAGACACCAGATATTTGTATTATATGGGTATATACGTAAGTTAGAATATATATTCGCGGGACAATGCGAAATATGAAGCAACACACGTCAACAAGGTAAAAATTCAACCAAAATTACGAATATAGTCTAAAATCAAAACAAAACTGCATTTCTGCAAAACTTTATTTTTGACGTTGGACAAATAACAATGACGCTAAGAAAATAAAAATGACGAAAATTTGAAGAAATCCGATTTTGAAAAAAAAACGCTGCCCCCCAAAAAAGTGGGTGGGGGCTTGCCGAAAAGTAGGGGTTTTGGAAAAATGGAATTGTAAACCGAAAAGGGGGGCGCCCCTACCACTAAAAGAATGCCAGGACCCTACCTAATGATTTAAAGTATATATATACGTAAAATTTCATCGACGCTTGCCATTTATCTGTATATCAATGAAGCCAGGAGCCACAATGGATCCACCACAGTCCACCACAGCATCGGCCTGTCTTCTTTCATCAAAGAAAACTTTCTCAGGATTTCGCAGGAGCCCCTTTTCAACCCAAACATCTTCTGACACAATCTTGTGATTCCTCAAAACCTTGCAATTTGTATACTGAACTAGGCCAGCAGAAGGCAAACTAGATGTAGTCTTGAAAGGAATACAGTCTCTCATTACTAAAATGTATATATAGATCTACTTATGTACGTGCATAAATGCCACCGTCATTTTTAGAAAACGGGCAGTTCGCGAAAAGCCGCATCAACATAGGTGTACCAGGCTACAGTTTGCCCCCGTAAGTGTGTTAGCATAGTTTCCCTGGAACTTAGGGTCTCGGGGGGGGGGGGGGGTAAAGTGTGGGATTTTTGGTGGTCGACCCCCGAAATGTGATGGGGGTACCCCCATAGTTTCCCTGGAACTTAGGGTCTCGGGGGGGGGGTAAATCTTGGTATTTTGGTGGTCGACCCCCGAAATGTGATGGGGTACCCATAGTTTCCCTGGAACTTTGGGTCTGGGGGGGAGGGGGTAAATCTTGGCTGACCTCCGAAATGTGATGGGGGTACCCCCCCCCCAACCTCCCCCCAGAATTCGGAAATCAGAAACTTCGAAAAATGGCCAAAAAATGCAAAATTTTCTGTAATTTAGCCCTTTTTTCATCAAAATAAGGCTTGTTCTTAATGTTTTAGGCGTTTTCCACCGTTTTAAAGCGATCTTAGGTCAAAATTTTAGAAAAATTTTTCACAAAATGACCATTTTTCGACCAAATTTAGCTAACTTTTTTGGTCTAAAAATCGTTGGGAGTCATAGGTGTGGCTGGGCAAAAAATCTGGGGGGGGGGGGGGGTTTCCGACGGAAGGTGGGGGGACCCCCCAAAATTTTCGATTTTATGACAATTTTTGCCAAATTTTTAGAAAAATATGGGGGGGTAGCAAAAATCCGAAAATCGGGGGGGGGTCGCCAAAATTTGTCATTTTGGTGGGGGGGTCCCCCCCCCACCCCCCCCCCCCCCTAACACACCTATATATGTTGGGGGTGTAGCCAAAAGTTGGGGGAGGGTGAGTCAAAAAATTTGGGGGGGGGGGGGGGGTAAATTTGATAAACTATGTGCATAGGTGTGGCTGGGCAAAAAATCTGGGGGGGGGTTCCGACGGAGGGTGGGGGGGGGGTCCGCCAAATTTCCCAAAAAAACCCTAAATTTTCGATTTTTTTGCCATTTTTGGCCACTTTTTGGCCAAAAATCGGGGGGGCCTAGCTAAAGTCTGAAAAATCTGGGGGGGGGGTCGCGAAAATTTGTCAATTTGGTGGGGGGGTCCCCCCCCACCCCCCCCCTAACACATCTATGACTATGT
Source organism: Trissonchulus latispiculum (assembly GCA_030248195.1). NCBI lineage: Eukaryota > Metazoa > Nematoda > Enoplea > Enoplida > Ironidae > Trissonchulus > Trissonchulus latispiculum. Next base: position 47,684 of record JASAND010015059.1, on the reverse strand, counting down.
GTGTTAGGGGGGTGGGAGTGACCCCTCCCCCCAAATGGAGGGGTTGCCAAACACCCCCCTAAAAACCCCTCCCCCCAAATCGGCCTTCGGCCGACCCCAGGGTTTTTTTGGTCGCCGAACTTTAGGCCAAATGGCCTCCTCAACGACTCAAATTTTTAGGCCATCAGCCCAAAAATTTAGGCCATCCAAATTTTGTTAATTTTTAGGTTGTGCGTTATTGTACGTATTGTTAAAAATCATGTATTCACGCGTTATATATTCAAAAATCGCTGTTTAACAACAAAAATCAGTCACTGTATAACACACTAGAAAAACTATATACGTTTTTACCTTAAAAAGGCAAAAACAGAACCTTGTTAGCATAGAAATAATAGTGCAAGATAGTATTAATGAATTAATGAATTTTTATTGAAAATTAAAACAGGTAGGAGCATACGAGTGTGAACGAAAGAAAGAAAAAATTAAACTATGTAATAGAAATAATTGGTGGGGTCCGTAAAAATCGAATTTGGGGGGGGTTAAAAATTTTTTCGGTAAAAAATTTAGAAAAAATTCGCAAATTTGCTAAAAAAACGTTATTTCCAACGAAAAATCAACAATATATATTTCTTCATTTTTGCTCATTTGTTCGAAAAACTTGGATTTTTTGCAAAACTTTCGAATTTTTCCAAAAAATCTCTAATTTTTACTAATTTTTAGGCGAAATTTTCAAAATTTTGAGGGTGGGGTCTGGCAAATTTGGGTGGGTGGGGTCTGGGATTTGGCCATTTGGGGGTGGGGTCTGCCTTCAAAATTTCGAGGGTGGGGTCGCCACTTTTCCATTTGGGGGGAGGGGTTCCCCCCCACCCCCCCCCCCCCCAGGTACACCTATGGAAATAAAGTTAAACTACATACTAAAATAGCATTTCTTCGATGAAATCCTTATTGTAAATGAAATTATAACTTGAATGTGTATTTATAAGCGCAAATAGACAATGTAACTAGCTGGCGGCTGGCGTAGCCCAGAAATACAAGGGAGAATGTATAAATTCGCGCCGCAGGCGCGAACAATTTTTTAGAAAATTGTTGTTTTTACTTGAAAATCAATAAAATTTAACTGGGTTTTCGTTGAAAAATTTAGGCCAAATGGCCTCAACGGCCAAAATTCTTTAGGCCATGGCCTAAGCTATGGCCTAAAAAAACCTTGGGGAATTTTGAAACTCCTACCTAAATTTTTGAAAATTTTTAGCCGAAACCGAAAATTCGAAATTTTTCGTTTTAATTGAATGAAAAATAAGCGCAAAATTTCTAAAATTTGCTTAAACTACGCTAAAAATTGCTAAACATTGCTTAAAATTGAGAAGGTTTTTCACTTTTTGGACGAAAGTAAAAACCGATTCTTTGCCGACCCCCCCCCCCGGACCGGAAATTTTTCTTACCCCTCCCCCAAAATTGACTTTTGGCGACCCCCTCCCTACTTTTTCATACAAGGGTCCAAACAAGAGAAAATATTTCAAATTTTTGCAATTTTTCAAAAATGTTTTGAAAAAAATTGGCTGGAAATAGTTAAAAACGCTAATAGGTTGTAAAACGCATTATGAGTAGTTTTTAGTAGATTTATGTAGAAAATAGTAGATTTTATGTCAACAAGCAAAAGCTTTGTGCAAAATGAATTTGTTTTGACCATATTTGCGGTAAATATAGGCCTGCTGCGAGTATATTAACATTGGAAAGTGTGCACAACCAACAGTTTATGTACGAAGAGCGCTTCCTAATTAGTATTAGTTAGCTTGCAATATGTTTGCAACATTATGGTCAAATACTCAGTGGGAGGATTCTCAGCGTCTAAAAATGTTGTTTTCGTTTCGGCAAATAAACAATCGCTTGCACTAGGTAGTAGCACAGCAATAATTTTTATATCATTATGTTGCGAAGAACTAGGTCTTTTAGCTAATTAACTGTGGTTTACTTCGCTATTTTCAACACACAAATTTAATCGAGCAAACCCGGGTTTAGACGCTAGCGTTGACCGCTGATGCCAAATGCTAAAGAATGGGGAGGGGTTTTCAAGTCATCATTAGTTTGACATTTAAAGTTAGTTTCACGGATTTTGCCATGTCCTACTTTGAAAAGTAAGCTACTGTGGTTATACTTCCGGTCAACAGCAACTATGAAAGAATGCAATACCTCCATAGTCTCCTTCTATATTTTTCTGGAATCCATGTACTGAGCTTTTCTATTCCACCTTCATATCTCCGCGTAATGTGTTGAAGATAGAATACGGACGGAAGGAGACGTGCGTCGCTAAAGTCAGGGCTGGAGAATCTGTTTCGCTGAAAAACGTATGAACTGCTGAGTGTGAGATTGTAACACATATACATTTTGGGTCTGCACGACTTTATTTGCAGATGAACACAAAACATATCATTCTAAAGATCCTACCTTTTGCAAATACCTAATTTGCATATCATCAACATGCATTGAATTTCCTCAATGCAGCATGTATTTCATACGCAAGTCTGTGAATATCATTGTATGTGTTAAACTAGCTTCAAAACTGATTATAGTAGACCTGCTGCGTCGTGACGCAGCAGGATAAAATGGCCATTTTTAGCTGAAAAAAATTTGGGTACAGTTTGGGTAGTTTTTTTAAATTTCCGATTTTTTAGACCCCCCAAGCCAGATTTGGACATTTTACTCCCCCCCAACAGGTGGCACACCTATGATTATAAACCACAATCTGGGCTAATTTATTCATACTTTAGCACAATTTAAGGAACCACAAAACAAAACAAAGATTAATGTGGACTATATCTATTAATAAAAATAAGCCAGTAAAATTAAAGACTGTTGTGGTATAGAAATAAGAAGTGCAAGAGCATAGTGCCAGATTACATAAGTGCAGTATTTTCATATACGGACCGCCTTGTTATGCCTGACTGACCAAATTTGTCCATTTTCAAGGCCAATTTTAGCATACAAAAATTACGTCTTTTCGTGAAAAAAACTGAAATAGAATATACATCTTTTCTCGAAATAGAGGGGTCGCCAACCCTCCCGTAAAAAATTTTTGCTACCCGTCCCCTCCCCCCAAATCGGCCTTCGCCGACAGCCCCCCAGCTTTCAACCCCTATCTAAATTTTTGAAATTTTTGGCTAAAAAATTCGCATTTTTTTTAAAAATAGCAAAAAATTGCTAACGGTAAAGCTCGGTTCGAAGAATTGCACACTCAATTCTTTAGATCACGTTCAAGTTTGCGCTGAAAGCAACTAACATTAATGCATAAGGCTAATTCAAAGAATTCCTTAGCCTAGTGAAAGTAATCATCAATGCTAGCCAAAACATGTTATAAGACAACACAAAGGAATAAAAAGTCTGAGAATATACTTGAAATAATCGGAGTTAGAGAGCATCACAGCCCCATATGCATATGGGACAAGATTTTCTGTCCCACATAAATATGGGCCAACTTCTTTGACCCATGTGCACACGGGACGAAGATTTTGCCAAATGGACATTTCCGTAATTCTAATTTTTATTGTCAAATGTTTTAATGCAAAAATCTTAAACTACTTCGATATTAAGATAATTGATACAGTATTGAGATTGAAGGTCAAAACTGTGCATTTGTATTCTAAAAATTGGACACATACGTAATAAGGGCGAGGTTAATTTTCGAGTAGTTTCGGTCAGGACTTCACGAGAACCGATGAAATACATGAACTTTTGGAAATTGCTGAAATTACAGGTGCAACAGTCAAAAGGCAATTTTATGCATTATATCAATCTATAGTTTTGATGAAATGTCAGAGAATTGAGGAAAACAACGAATCCGGCAATTTGGAAGGAAAATTTACTGTATAGCTTTGTTAATGATTCTAAAAGAAAGAGCCGCACCACAAGAAAAATGTAACAGTCGTCAAAATGAGTTTGAGTTTTAACGCATCTAAGGCAAACCACGCTCTGCTACCAAATGTCGCCGGCCGTGAGCTGACCAACGACGTAGCAGAGTAAAACTCAGTGGACAAATTTCGTTAAAGTTCGTATGCTTCAGGTTCTAACTCTCTTCTGAGTCTTCGGCTGCTAGGCAAACTGACGCACAACACGATTCTTTAATGACCAAGACTGGCTTACAAGTACAGAATCGGAGCAAGATTCACAAGCCCAAGTTGACTCTTCAACTAGCACCGAGACTAACTAACAGAATAAAACTACAAAGTACTTTATTGGCTACCGTAAGACTTTGGCGATTACGAGACTCCCAGCAATTTATCCCAAATCTAGAAATAGTTCCAATTTTCTTTCCAAGAATCCTCTAGGGTAATCTAACTTTTGATTTCTCCTTTCTAGCCTATCTATTGACGTAAGCAAGCTTCTAGAACTTTCTATTTTTTCTGGCAAGTTGATACTCAAGATCCCAAATCCAATTTCCAGTTCCAACCAAACTATGAATCTTTTGGCTAGATTTCTAGCTCAAGTTCAACAGAAAGAGAAGGAATAATTCCAAAGAAGAACCAAGCTTCAAAGCTAACACACAATTTCATGGACAAGACAATACAGAGTTACTAACTATAATAGGCAAGAACAACTACACATTACTTTATTACTAACTTACAATTCAACAATTAATACATAACTACCTACTGTTTCTACCGTATGTCTTAGCTATTTGTTACCTAATTTCGTTTATTAATTTTAACTACAGCTAAAGGCGTCTTAAATTTAATTCAATACTGTACCTAGTTCTGTGTTTAATAAATTCCTATGATTTAGCCTAAAACTTTTACCTACTTTTACATACTTCTACCTGTATTTTCTAACTAGCTAGTAATCACTAGGTCTGCTACAAAAAAGAAAAGGATAGATTTTTCGGATTAGAAATTTTCAAAGTTTGAAAATTTTGAAAGTGCAAATCTGACGGATATATATTGGGAAATGAGGAAATTTTTAGATTTGTTCGGGTTATGTAAAATGGTGACATTGCTAGATGTGAAAACAGGGCGATACTAACAATTTTCATTATTTTTGGTAACCGCGGTCAGGAAGGATTATAAATTCTGAAGTAATTAATTTCATGATTTCTTATTTTTCAAATTTTCTAAATTTACTATTTTTGGTAATAATAGGTTAACCCTTTAATGCCGGATGGGCCATATGGCCCAAGCGGCGATTTTCGTCATCTTATTTTTTGGGGGACTGGGTCCAATTGCTGGCAGTCTGGACATTTGCTCCATTTTTCTTCAATGCGTCCACCTTATTTTGAGAAAATATTTCCACATGTGCTTGAAAAATTGAGTTTCTGTAGCATTCCGCCGGCAATGAAAATTTTCATGATTTCAAGCCCTGTTCGAGCACTGCATTCAAGCGAATCCAGAGTTGGTTTTAGTTCGTCTGCGGAAAGTCGTTTCATCAGGTGATAGGAAAGATTCTGTGCATTAACGACGTATCTTTTATTCTGTCTCAGAATCAACTCTTGCTATAAGAAAGCAATTATATAGTTGATTTTCAGCAAGGGACGCTGATCAAAGATTCACACTTTTTCCTGATTTGACGGCTTCTAACTTTTGGAGGGTGCGTTGGGGACCTTTCAATGAGCACCGGGGACCTTTACATACAAAATGTAAAGCAATTAATTCGCTATCGATTGGTGGTAGGGTAGTCCCATCTCTCTACACGCTCCCAGTAAAAAACGGGGTCCAAAAATGTGAAATCGGTCATTTTCAACAGTTAGTCCAGAGGAAATTCGGGCATTAGAGTTAAAAGGAAGCTTAATGATTAATGATTTAATTTAAAGTAAATCATCGTTTCACAACATTTTGCTTGGAAACATCACTTTCAGTGTTGCGAATAATCAATTTTAATTTTGCTTTTGAGGAATCAAGTTTACTACGCCAAAATAAGAAGGTTGGGTATATCTCACGACAGGGAGAAGCTAGAAAGTTGCTTCCAAAAGCAAAATTGTAGAGGCTCATGGAGAGTTTCTGAATGGATTTATAGTCATAAACTATACAGCTGCTGCCAAATTTTCAGAAAGTGGCTAAACCCGCCCTGAATGGAAATCTCTTTTTTAGTTTGGACTTGATTTACCAGCAATATGTGCCCAAACTGAATAACTAATAGTAACAAATCGAAATTCCAGTTAAGTTTTTTTTTCGGCCACCTCACCCCAGGGGCCTATTTCATAAAACAATTGTAGACTACAATTCCTACAATTGTAGTCAATCTGGTTTCATATAACAATTGCCAGGCCTGTAGCTCTACAATTGTACGAATTGTAATTACAATTGCAGGGTATGTTTGGTTTCATAAAACAATCATTCCATCTGTAGCTCTACAATTGTAAAAGTCTTTGCGTTTCATAAGCTCACAATTGTAGGCCAATTGTTCCACAATTGTAGCTATGAAATGCACTTAGCTGAATTGTAATTGTAGAGCTACAATTTGTAGCCACTTTGGCTAGTTTCATAAAACAATTACAATCCTACAATTCAAATCTCCACCTGTAAAATTGTACTACAATTCCTACATATCTAAAAAGGGTTGTAGACGTAATAAAATGTGTCTATTTTGGAAAGATGTTCAAGTTACCGTCTGTGTTTTATTGAATCATTATATTAATGTAGCTCCATTCTACAGTTCAATAAGAAAATTAAGTCCTCAGGACTATTAATAAAAATTTACATATGACTTCCATCTTTGAAAGGTCTTATTATTAATAAAAATTATAGTATTGATGCAAACGCCTGAATAAATTTAAACAATTAGTAATATAATATGTAAACAAAAGGTTAAGTATTTGCACATTTGTGAATTTGTGATTACAATTCCTGAAATTGTAGTTACAATTGCTACAATTGTAAAATTGTAATTACAATTCGTGAAATTGTAATTACAATTGCTATAATTGTAGTTACAGTTCCCACAATTGTACCTACAATCCTGTAGAATTGTGATTGTAGGCAGGACTACAATTGTAAGATTGTAGGAAACCTACAATTGTTATATGAAACCAGAAATTTGTAAAATTGTAGAAACGTTGCTAGAATTGTAGCAATCTACAGGCCTGTAATTGTAGTTTTATGAAACAGGCCCCAGTTGGTATTCCGGTTAGGGGTAGTGTCGGCTTGTTTTCAAAGTTTGTTGGGGTATGGGGAGCTGACACTGAATAACTGCAATCGCAATTATCCGAGATGTTCTCCAAGGCTATCGAGGCGTTCATTACTTCAACCGTAATGAAGGCCCCGTGGCAGCGCTCACCAAGCAGACGGCCGCCCCTTGCACATGCTCGGTAAATTGCCGGAAGGGGGGAATGGAATTCAAGGTTTCCCCTGAATTATCTGCGGCTCCTGCTGGCGCCGGCACAAACGACTGTCTGAGTAGATCTGTCGTTCGATTAAGGATCCTAAGGATCCCAACGTTCGTGTTTCTGGTCGATGTGTGCAGAGGGTACATCAACATTCCCCTCTGATCAACCTGTGCATGGCGTTAAACAAATGTTGTTAGTAACCAGTAATCAAGCCTAATTTTTTATAAAGAAAAGTAAAGTGACTTAGCTGATCCACTCCATTTGTACAGTTCACTGTTCCTGCGCCTGATAACCCCTGGCGCAGGAGGGGATCCATTGCTTCACTGAGTCGACTATTCATGGTGTTGCTGGAATCCGATCCCAGTTAAGTTTCATAGCATAAATAAGAAATGGTTTTCTCAAGAAGAAATCAACTATATCAAATATGCTAAAATCCTTAATTGACTGGTCAAAAACACTTAATATGGGAAAGTCTATTCATTGTTGTTATCTTGATTTTGCCAAAGCTTTTGACACAGCTTCGCATGTAAAATCGTTGTACAAACTTACTAAATATGGTGTCTCTGGCAAACTAAAAACTTGGATAAGTGCTTTTCTTACAAATCGCACTCAGTACGTTCAGATTGAAGGAAAGAAGTCACAAAAAACCAGGGTCACGAGTGGTGTCCCGCAAGGTACAGTGTTAGGACCAGCTCTTTTCTTGGTATATATAAACGACATAGTAAGCTGTGTAAAATCCGCTAAGTTGCTCATTTTACGCGGACGATGTAAAGTTGTTTATAGAAGCTGAAAAATCTACTGTCACCGACCTTGGCCTTCAGGAAGATTTAGGGACGTTGTTGACTGGTCAATACAGTGGCAGCTAAGCCTTGCCATTGCAAAGTGTTCAGTTACGGTTTTTGGACCAATCATACACCAACCTATTTATCGAATAAATAACGAAACTCTTCCTGTCGTAGATACAGTTCGAGATTTCGGTGTTTTACTAAATGGAAATTTGAAATTCAGTGATCATTGTGCTGCGGTTTACAAAAAAGCTATGGGTATCCATGCCCTGATATTTAAATCTTTTCTAACAAGAGAGAGATTTCTTGGTGAAAATGTTTACAACTTACGTCCGTCCAATTGTTGAAAGTGGTACTCCTATTTGGTCACCGTATCATTTAAAAGATGTAGATCTGATTGAAACTATTCAAAGGCGTTTTACTAAGAAAGTTCCTGGTTTGACTCACTTATCTTACCCAGCTAGATTGGCGGAATTGGGGTTAAGATCATTAGAACTAAGGCGCTTGTATACCAATCTAAATTTGTTTTATAAAATTTTACATGGTTTGGTGGATATTCCTTTGAGGCTAGCTTTCACTTTTGCAAATCCTTTTCGCACAAGAAGTCATAACCTAAGATTAAGTCTACCTCCAGCTTGCAGAACGGCCTCTCTGAATAACCTTTAAGTAAATTTTTTCGCGAGACATCGGTTATATCATTCGATACTTCCATCAAATTGTTGGGGACGATTTTTTATTTAGTGTGAAATCTTTCTTCGTTATAGAGAAATAAGCTGAAATGTGTGCGTAACCGGTTTGCCTACTTTTTCCAAATTTCTCAAGCGATTACTTTAGCTAGGAACCAGCAATCGGGGCAACTAAAAAAATCGTCCCTGGGTATATTGGTGCAGAACACATTTGTTCAGTAGCAGCCCTCCAGCTTGCACCGTGAATGCTCCACAATCTTTGGAAAAAATTGGTCGTGTTTTTGCAAAAACTACATTTTTTATGATAGCAGCCTACAGGATAGCAGTTGGAAGACGATCATGCATCGGATAATTTGTCCCTGTGAGACCTTCAGATCGACGCGTTTAGTTTGATTATGCGGCTTGCGAAGTTCAAGAAATGTTGGATAATTTAATTTCTGCAAAAAGACAAGTTTTCGACGCCAAAACAAGAAAACCGGCTATATCTCACGGTAGAGAAAAGCTAGAAACTTACTGTAAAAAGCAAAAATGTGAAGTTCCATGAGATCTTTCGAATGAATTTAGTCATAGCTATGCAGTTGCTGCTCAACTGTCAGAAATTGGCAAAACCCTCCGGAACGGAAATCTCGACATTTTGAACCGGGATTGCGCGGAGGGTGTTAGAACGCCAAATGAACTTATTTTGGAAAGTTTCATCAAATTTCCTTTTAGTTTGAGCCGTCAACCAGCAATATGTGCCCAAAAGGAATCACCACCATAGGATAACGTGGGGGGGGAATGGGGGGTGCAGACCCCCCCAGACCGACAAAAAACGTTTCCGTTTCCGTTACCGAAATTTTGTCAAAAGATGCCCCGCCAACCAAAGTAAGTTTAGTTGGGATTTCTTTAAAATTGAGCTATCGGTCTAAATTTTATATCTATAATCCCGATAATGCAAGCGCCACCTTAAGGTTTTTTTGGGCACATATTGTTATTTGGCGGCGTAAATCAACATGAAATTTGATGAAAATTTCCGAAATAAGTTCTTTTAGCGTTCTAACACCCTTCGCACAATCCCGATACAAAAATTCCAGATTTCCGGTCAAAGTGGTTTTTCCAAATTTCTGATCGTTTGGCAGCTGCTATACAGATATGACTATATTGCATTGTATTGTATTGTATTAATTCAACAAACGAAAACAAAAATTATTAGTAACAAACAAGTGCAACATTGGTTATTGCAACATTGCAACATATTCATTCGAAAGATCTCATTGAGCTTCACATTTTTGCTTTTTAAAGCAAGTTTCTAACTTTTCTCTATCGTGAGATATAGCCGATTTTCTTGTTTTGGCGTAGAAAACTTGTCATCTTTGCAGAAATCAAATAATCCAACATTCCTTGAACTACGCAAGCCGTAAAATCAAACGAAGGGCGTCGATCTGAAGGTCTCATAGGGACAAATAATCCGGCGCATGATCGTCTTCCACCTGCTATCCTGTAGGCAGCTAGCATAAAAAATGTAGTTTTTGCAAAACCAGGACCAATTTTTTCCAAAGATTGTGGAGCATTCACCATGCAAGGTGGAGGGCTGCTACTGAACAAATGCGTTCTGCACAAATAAACCCAGTGACTATTTTTTAGTTGAACCGATTGCTGCTTTCTAGCTAAAGTAATCGCTTGACAAATTTGGAAAAAGTAGGCAAAATACAGGTTACGCACACATTTCAGCGTATTTCTCTATAACGAAGAGCTATTTCACAATAAATAAAAATCGTCTCCAGCTATTTGATGGAGATATCGAATGATATAATCGATGTCTCGCGAAAAAAATTTGCTTTAGTCTACAAAAATTCTGGAAAATTATACTTCTTCTAAAATGTGTTAAAAATATTTTAGAAAAGCAACATTAGTTTCGTGGCATGGGTTAAAAAGAGAAAATGTCAAGCTACATTTTGATATAAAAATGGCTTCTTAACTCCAAGTAATGAATGAGTAATAATGGTGCAAACTTTATGTGACCAAAGGGAATCACCACCTTAAATAAGAAGGATCAGCGTGAAAAACATATAACGGAGTTTTGAAATGATATGCATACCTCCTCTGCACATGGTTTATATCGAAAGTTCCAGGCTATTGTAGTCAGACAAGGCTATTTCACCTTGACCATTCCTAAGGTGCATAAAATCAGATCAAACAAAATGAAATGGTTGGCGTTACTAAGAGCTTTTTCTTTTGGTTGTAATCATGTTTCTGTCACACACTGGGCAAATTTTATTCGCCTTTTATAAATAACACTGCTTTGAAATTTGAACTCATCACTGTTGTGTACTAGGTTGCAAGCACTGCTAACTTCAAACCCAAAGCTAATTATTCAGCAGCAAATATTGTACTCTGGATGGGAGGCACCCACGGTTAGTTTTTTACTGTTTAAACTAAAACCTAAAAGGGAAAACTAGAAAACGAAGGCAATTTTCAAAGAAAACGCTACTTAATGGAACTCGAAGCCTAAAAGATTGAAGTTAAGTAACAAATGAGAAATGGGAAGACTGGTGATATTATTTTTTGTAAAGTTTCTAAATGAACGGTCACATTTTGATTATACAGGGTAGATCTTCAACAAAGTTTCCATTACTTTTGCTAGCAACAGCATTTCGTTGATTATGTAAGCACAGATGTCGCTTGGGGGAGCTGTTCCCGTAGGTGTAAGGTGGGGGGGGGGTAGCCCCCCCAAGCCTTTTTTTACCCTCCCCCCAAAACTTTTGTGGGGGGACGCCCCCCCCCCCCCCCCCCCCGGGGGGGGGGGGGGGGTAGTCGCGCCGAAGGCGCGAAAAATGACCAAAATTTGTGTATTTTTGGGGTAAATTTTGAAAAAATTTTCAAAAATGTCCAAATTTTTGGCTTAAACTGTTTATTATTATGAGAAATACACGTTTTTAACTGTATCATGGATCTTATCTTATCACTCAATATTGTCCTTATTTTGGACTTGGAAACATGTTGGCAATCAAGTTTTTGAGTTTAAAACCACTGTCTAATGTTAAAATTACTTTATGGTTAGATGTTTTTTTCATTAGAAACGGCTGAAAATGCGATTTTTGGCATAAAAAATAAAAAATTCTTTTGGGGGGGGTTGGGGGGTCCTGGGGTAAGGGGTTCGAGGGGGGTCGCCAGAGGGGCCCCCCAGAAAATGTTGGGGGGAGCCTCCCCCACCCCAAATCTCCGTTACACCTATGGTTGTTTGTTCCCCCACCCCACCCATAGGTGTAACGGGGATTTGGGTTGGGGGAGGGCGGAGGCCCCCTCCCCCCAAACTTTGGGGGCGGGCCCCCTTTTTAGACCTCCCCCAAACCCCCCACACAGGAAGAACTTTTTGGGTAAAATCGTTGTAAATTGCTGCACAAGGTACAACGATTTCACCATGAATTTACAACGAATTTTTAATGCAATTTTAATATTTTTTAATGGATTTACAATGATTATATCCGATTTTTCCATGAGATTTTAATGGATTTACAATGGTTTTACTTCGGTTTTTATACGTATTTACAATAGTTTTACCACGTTGTAAAATTGTTGTAAATCTGTTGTAAAATAATTGTAAATGCAATTGGACCAATTTACAATGTTTTTACAACTTTTACATACAACGAAGTTACAACGTCCTTGTAATGATTTTACTATATGGTAAATTTATTGTAAAATCGTGGTAAATGTTTACAACGTTTCTACAATGCTCCAAAATAAGTTTTAACAATTTTATAACAGATTTACCACGTTGTAAATTCGTTGTAAAATCATTGTAGAAACGTTGTAAACATTTACCACGATTTTATAATAAATTTACCATATAGTAAAATCATTATAAGGACGTTGTAACTTCGTTGTAAAAGTTGTAAAAACATTGTAAATTGGTCCAATTGCATTTACAATGATTTTACAACAGATTTACAACAATTTTACAACGTGGTAAAACTATTGTAAATGCCTATAAAAACCGAAGTAAAACCATTGTAAATTCATTAAAATCGCATGGTAAAATCGGATATAATCATTGTAAATACATTAAAAATTATTAAACTTTCATTAAAAATTCGTGGTAAATTCAGGGTAAAATCGTTGTACCTTGCGCAACAAATTACAACGATTTTACCCACCAAAGTTCTCCCTGTGTACCCCCCAAACAAACCTCCCCCCAAAAATGTTTTCAATTTTTATGCCAAAAATCGCATTTCCAGCCGTTTCTAATGCCAATGAACATTCAACTATGAAGGGATTTTGACATTAGACATGGTGTTTAAACTCGAAAACGTGATTGCCAACATGTTTTCAAGTCCAAAATAAAGTCAATGAGTCAGAAAGTCTATAGAGGTCGGGGAAAAAACCAACCCGCAAGTGGTGGGGAAAAAAAACCAACCCCCCGTTTGGGCGATGGGGATGAGCTAGCGGGCTCAAATTTTGCATGCAAGTTGGTAGGGCCCATCCCACCTACCACACAAAATTTGAGCTAAATCGGACCACTTTTGACCATTTTGTGACATTTTGAAAATTTTGGCATTTTTGACCCCCCAAAAATTCAAAATTTGCCTATTTTTGAAGGCCTGTAAAAAATTTTCCATAGCAGTTAGATAATAACTTTCAATAGTTTCTATGAGAACAACATGTGCTCTTTCCAAAAATGTCGGTCTCGCCTTCCTGCGACGCTTGGCAAGCTGCCAGCAGAATTTTTACAAAATGGGAAAAAAAAACCAAGGGGTGGGAAAAAAACCCAATTTTTGCATTTGCTGCCAAACTCCCAAAAATGGTTCTTAGTTGCTCAAAAGTCATCCACATGGCAAGTTTAATGCGTTCTTTCACGTGAACAGCTCAAAATTGCATTTGGACTTGGCAATTTTGTGCTAGCCGGTAAAAACCTCATTTCGGCGGATCGGCTGTTTGGCTCAGCTAAAGCGGCCAAAAAGTACTCTGGGACAAAGAAATACGCGAAAAAACACTGAAACAACGTTTATTTTAATTTATTTCATCGAATTTCGAAAGATTTACAAATTTTTGCATTTTAACATAGAAACTGGCAAATTTGATGAAACCTAGCCAGTTGATGCTGCAAATTTTGATGTTTGATTTTCTCACTTATTATACGGAATATCGCAAAAATAACTGCAGATATGAAGTCAGCGACGCCGATTTTACCTGTCGCATGCATAAAATCGCTAATATGAGTTACCCTGACCGAATACTGGGGTTGGTTTTTTTTTCCCACCGGTTGGTTTTTTTCCCGCCATTGGTTTTTTTACCCCGGCTAATTAACCGTTAATTACTAATTAACGACAGGACCTAGAGAGGCGATTTATATACCAAAATGACAGTCTAGACAGGGCTTGATAAGAAAATAATTTGTAGCCGGATTGCTCCACTGGGTAGTTCTGCAGAGTCCAAAAAGTGACTACCTTGGTTTTTTTTCCCCGACCTCTATATAATACAATTAAGAACACGTATTTCTCGCAATAATGAACAGCTTAAGCTAAAAATTGGACATTTTTGAAAATTTTTGCAAAATTTACCTTAAAAATACCCAATTTTTGGCCGTTTTACCCCCCTCTCCCCTCCTCAAAAAGTTCTGGGGAGGGGGGTTGAGAAAATAGCTGGGGGACGATGTTGACCATGGTTGGGATATCCACATGCAGTGTTTTTTCGTCCGAACTTTTTGCGGTCCGTGGCGCAGTGCCCCAAAATTTTTGCGTAATTTGGAAAAAATTACGCCACGCCTGTTTTGGCGCAAAAAACGATTTTTGTGAAAACGACAAAAAACGCAAAAAACAAAAAATTTTTGTGTTATTTTATAGTTTACTTAACGTTTTAAAGCATTTTAAATGCTTAATTTATCGTATTGAAACGCCAGAAAAGAACTTTAGAAAATTTTGCGTATAAAATTCTTAGCGCGAAAGTGTGTGAATATATATGAAAAATTTATCAGCAGGAATATATATGTTCGGAATTGGACTTTGAAACTGTGAGCGTTTTCGCAAGAAATTTATCTTCTGAAAAAAGATTTTTCGCGATTTCACTATCTTGTTTACGACATACAAAATGAATACAGCGTATTTGATTATTTAACATACGTTGTCAGGCCCGCACCCAGGATTTTGAAAAGGGGGGGTCCAAGGTAAAATGTAACGGGGGGTCTGGGGGGCGGAGCCCCCAGAAGTTGAAGAATTTTCTAATTTTTGCCCACAAATGGTACATTGGATGGCAAATTCTTGCAAAAAGGAAATTATGGCGCCGAAGGCGCGAAAATTTTTTAAAAATAGCTGTTTTTGCCATGAAAATAGCAAAAATTTTCCATTTTGTCATCCCAAAAGGGGGGGGGGTCTAGACCCCTTGAACCCCCCCTGGGTGCGGCCTTGTACGTTGTATATATACATCGTTTTGACGACATTCAGCAAAAACAAAAGAAAGATCAGAGACGAATACGCTAAAGAAAGAACGCAATGCAGGAGGCTGAGAAAGAAATAAGAAAAATTACGGAGATGCGCGAAGGCGCAAAAATTTTTTAAGAATGTCTTTTGTAGTTCTAAGTTTTTCAAGAAATTAATAAATATATGGTCTCGGTCTGGGCTCGGCTGCCCCCAGCAAAAATTAGGAGAATTTAAAAATTTTTGACTCCAAATCACATTTTTAAGCATATTTGGGCTCAAAAATTTTTGCGTACTGTCGCGCAACTGCCCAAAATTTTTTTGCGTATTTCAAAAAAATTGCGCAATTTCGCAGTTTGTGGCGCAAAAAACCCCAGTCCATATGACGTCAATAACGCAACTTTTTTGCCTTAACTGCAATTATTCATTAATTTTTAGTACGTATTTGAACTGATTTACGTGGGGTCCAAAATTGACCTACCCTGCGCCAACCCACTCCCCCAATCGTCGCATCGCCCTCCTCAGGATTTTTTGGCTGCCCGCCCAAATTTTTGCCACGCAATACCAATTTTTGGCTTATTTTTGCCAAAATCGGAAATTTCTTCACTCAGGAACAAATCCCTAAAAACACTGGATTAACTGAATTTATATATATTTTAGATATAGCTGCTATGAAGCCTGTATAAACTTGTTGCAACGCTGTTCCCCTCCTTATTTAATGGCACACTTGGCGAACCCTTCCAGTTCTCACCACGGTCACAGTTCTTCTGGAGCATCCCATGGTGGCCCCGGTGCGTTTACCAAATATCATAGCTAGCTTATTTTTAAGCAAAGACTTACTGGGGAGGCTTCATGCCCCTCCATCAATAGTGGCGCGCTCACCCAAAATTGGGGGGGCATATTTTTGGAAAATTGTTTGAAATTTTTGGTTTTTTGTGTAAAACTGTTGAAAATCGTTAAAATGAGTAATATTAAGTGGTCTATAAGCTAAAATAGAGAAAAGTGTGTTAAAAATCTGGCAAAGCCCTAAACTTTTGAAAATTTGGGATAAAATGGTAAAATTTGGCAATTTTCGGGGTTATGGGGGTCGGACCTTATGGGGGCATTTCATTGGTGGAGGAGGTCGTTGAATGCGGGGGACCACCATGTGTTCATAAAATGTGCTAATTGTAAATTCTTGATTTTAGGCACCAGTTCTGGCCAAGTTAAGCGGAAAGAGATTTATCGCTACGAAGCGCCATGGACACTGTATTCCATGAACTGGAGTCATCGCCCAGATAAAAAGTTTCGCCTGGCTTTGGGCAGCTTTATTGAAGAGTACAGCAATAAGGTTAGCCCTTTAACTGCTTAATAGGCTAACGGTCGCACACTGCACAGATTAGAAATAAAAATAAGCGGATGTATTTGTATATAATCCGTCAACTATGGCTCAAATGTCTTTTCTTGAAAGTAGAAATTAGGTTTGCACGAAAGATGAAGACACGTTATATTGGACAAAATGTGTGGCTGATGAAAGCCATGAACTGAACTCCATGAAAGTTTTGGTTTGGGAAATAAATTCGTACTTGTGTATTATTTTTAGGTTCAAATAGTTCAGTTAGATGAAGACGCAGGCGAATTTCAGACCCATGCCACGTTTGATCATCCATATCCGACTACCAAAATAATGTGGATACCAGATTCGGTAAATATATACATTTTGTTGGTTTGAAAAAATATGCTTTGCCCGTCAATCGCATTTCGAAGCAAAAGGTCTTTAGCCTGCTAAGTTTATGAAGGGCACCAATAAACTAACGTACTGCCGTATGAGGGTCTATGTTTTGGTTTGCATTATAAATTATTTAATGATTTAACACCATGGTTTCTTTAGAAGGGCACCCAGCAAGACTTATTGGCAACAAGCGGTGATTATCTCAGGATATGGAAGATAACTGATAATGAGGCCCGACTGGAAATACTTCTTAATAATGTAAGCTGAAGTCGGAACTCATTTTACTGTTACGTAATACTGGTGCTAGTTTGAAGTATATACTGTTGTATTTTAATTTTTTGAAATTTTCAAGTTGCGGAATTTGTAATATTTCTTTTAAGGTGCTGGTATCCTTTTGTGCAGTGCTTTTGTGGTGATTTTTCGAAACGCTATAACTTTCGCAATTTTGGGAGTTGGAAAGAGCTTTATACATCGTTTTAAAGCTTATAATCTGTACATTAACATGAGCTTACGAAACTAGCAAAATTGGCAAGAAACTAGCAAAAAAATTCCGACATGCTGACATCTGAAAGACTGAATATAGACCAAAAATTTTTGAACATCGATTTCTCAAAACTGTAGGATCGGCTAAAATTTTTTCTTGTGCCATGATATGAAGGACATGTGGGCCGAGGGACATTTTTTGGATTTGGCTCAACAAGTCTCTGTACTCCAGGAAATACGGCAAATGCACGATGACACGAAATTTCGCAACTTTCTATTCCGTTTTCTCACAACTGGAGATGTTTTAGCTCAAACCAAGAAAAATGTCCCTCCGCAATAGGGCGAATTTTCATTCAGCCAAACATCACGCGAATCCATTGGGTAGTTTTTGAGAAATCAGTGTTCAAAACAAAATAATCGCAATTTTGCCAAAATGGTTTTTCGACGAATTCTCTAGCTTAAAGCAACGAACTCTAGCGAATAGGTATTGATAAAATGCGCAATTGGACGGCGTATCGATTGAGTATAAATAAGCCGAAATTGTCTGTAAGATTTGGCAGTAATTTTGAAAAAACTGATTTCTTCGAAAATGGCCATTTTTTGACCCCAAAAATCGTTTTTTGCTTATACTGACTTAACCACTGGAGACAGCTCAAAGGTTGTAAAAGCAAAAATGGTCATCTTGGTGCCCTCTTTCGAACCATAACAACCAATCCGGTGTATCGACTATGTACTGAGAGAATAATGGCAAAAACCAAAACTTTCTTATCTTTGCACCTAAAAATGCGGGACTGGTTCCAGCATGTTAAAGAGCACTAAAATGACATATCTGGAACGTTTCATCCACTTTCATGAAGAATTGCAGCTTGTAGGGTCGAATTTACACAAAGCGATACCAGCACCTTAAGAAACTAATATTGTTTAGTTTTACTGATAACCTTAAAATAAAACAGGACAAGAATGCGATTATTATAATGTGGGTGCCATTCGGTTTTAAGAGCACAGAGGTTTTAAAACGTTATTATGGGACTGGCAGGCTGTAAAGAATAAGAGGGCTATGTTGAATGCGCACTAATATTGACCAGCTTTGCTGAACAACCCATATTTGCGGAAACTGCCCAGACAAATGCTGGGAGTATAAATACATATACGTAGTTCTTCAGTAACAGTAACAATTATAGTATGAATGAATCTGCAACTAAGTTGTGCTCGTAATACTTAATAATTACGCATACTAATACGAATTAACTTAATACAACATAGATCGAAAACTTAAAAATAATGAAAAACGTCTGCGTGCAGTCACTACGGCAAAGCCTTAGACCGAAACAAGAGAAAAAAAGAGATAGATTTATTCTAGATTGAAACAAAACAGATTGAAAGTGATGCTACTGATTTTGCGCTGGCAGTGCAAGCTACAACACTACACTGGAAACTGCATTTTAGGAAATTAGCTTAACTACGTACTTCAAAATTATCATGCATGCCTGGAAAGCTAACGAATGTAGAGCTTATTCCAATAAATATCTAAGTGCAGCAACGAGTGACCGCGAATATGGGTTGCTCACTGAAGCTGGTCCATTTTAGAGCTCTTTTTACCTCGCCGAACCTGGCCTTCCCAGATTAACGTTTTCGTTAATTACCTCCCGTAAATTCTGCAATTTCAAAATTCGCAACAATCAAAAACGTTGGTAAAGATTTTGCGTATGTTTAATTGTTGTGTTTAGAACAAGAATTCTGACTTCTGTGCTCCACTAACATCCTTTGATTGGAACGAAGTTGATCCACAGTTAATAGGAACATCTAGTATTGATACGACTTGCACTATATGGGGACTGGAGGTATATACTTTACGATGGGCAGAATTCCTTTGTTCATTTTCAGTTGGGCGTCTCAGGTTGTGGGACTGTACTCCAATGGCTCATAGAGCTGCCGCGTAATTTTGGTTGCTTGGAATTTGAAATTGCATAATTCTAAACTCGAAGATTCGCTTTCTGACTTAACTGTTACTTGGCTGGCTCATTTAAGGCCAGAATGTATGGGAGGAGTGCTGAGGCTCAGAGTTGTCTTCCACATTGATGGGGACAAATTTTTCAACAACTGTTTGGGAATCTTTAAGGCCTTTTCAGTAAAAACTGCCAAAACTCGTAATATGTAACTAATGTTAAGACACGTGTTTTAAGGCTAGAATAGCGAAAATTTCCTTAGAAAACAATCCTGAGAAAATGTTTTCATCGTACATAGTTTATGATAAACATGGCTTAAATATGTTTGTTGTTTCAGACGGGCCAGGTGATTGGTCGCGTCTCGGGTCATGTCAAAACCCAGCTGATTGCCCACGACAAGGAAGTCTATGACATAGCCTTCAGTAAGGCCAACGGTGGCCGGGACATGTTTGCCAGTGTCGGCGCCGACGGCTCCGTCCGCATGTTTGATCTGCGTCACCTGGAGCACTCCACCATCATCTACGAGGATCCCAATCATGTCCCACTGCTCCGGCTGGCCTGGAATAAGCAGGATCCCAACTATCTGGCAACGTTTGCCATGGATTCCACGGAGGTTGGTTTGGTTTGACGTATGCGCAGAAACGTTTTGACCGAGTAGTGTGTGTCACTGACACTGACATTTCAACATTTATGAACGTGACTATAGCTGTGTGTGCTATGATGAAATAACGTCGTTTAATGTTGATTTTTAATTTTTAATACACTTAGAAATGTTTGTTTAGCTTGTGCTTTTTATGTTACTTTTTGACCCTCTCCCTACGCCTTTAACTCTTAACTTATCATTGGGGTCGAGGCAGCGACCCCTATAATATGTGTGAAAAGTGGCTGGAGACAGTGTAAAATAAGCTGCGCAGCAGCTGCGCAAAATCCTGCGCAGATCCTGCGTAGATTTCATGCGCAAATTGTAGAGCACATCGAGTTTAGTATGTCTGGGACGTTTCAGCCCCGTATCACTTACCGTTAAAAAGTTGCGCCCTGGACCGGTTATGGCGGCGATGTTTTTTCCGGTTTCTCCTATTTGATGGTTGTATTGTAGTATATATTGTACATAATGTTCACCGCTTTCACGTGAACTGCAGCGGTGGGCCAACCTAAAGGGCTATGGGGTCTAGTAGTACCCTCTAATCAATTTAAGAATTTAAGAATTTAAAGCGACCCAAAGTAGGCTCATAGCGAAAAGTTACCATTTTTGTGGTCGTCGCTCAGGTCGAACGTTACGAGCTGGAGCTGATTTCTTTTGATATTCAGAAATTACATATATTGAACTAACTAACGGTCCAGGTTGCGTTTCCCTATCACTTCCCTAGCCACCTCAGTGGCCCGTCAAAAATGGCGAAAATTGGAAATTTCTCACTATCTATTCAACTTTAAAAGCTCAAATCTTACCATACCATGGTTTTCTGGCACGGAGAATCGATTCCCGTAGTCAGTTTTACCGTCAGACCCACCTGACTGGGCTGGTTCCACTTTGCCGTCGGAAGGGTCAAGTCGGAAACCGCTTCCTGGAGGTCCATAGTAGGCTCTACCTGGCCTCTCAAAACATTGTCTATATGGGTTTTCTGGTGTGCCCAGCTCATTCCCGGTATCCGTTTTGTCGTCCGACGTGCCTATATACGTATATTGCTGGGCTGGTTCTACTTTGCCGTTTGAAAGATCAGTCGGGTAGGGGGGGGGGTCAAGTGGTCGAAAATGCAATTTTTTAAAAGCGGTCAAATTTGGTGTCAAATGAAAGCCCGAAGCGAACGGAAGAACTTTTGCCATGGCACCATCCACCAAAATGTGCTGTGTCTCAACCGAAATTTAAAGGATAGACATAGGCCCAACACACATATTACCCCCTTTTGTGCGGACCATTTGTGTTACTTGTAATAATTTATATCTAACCAATTCTGCTGCACTTTCTTTCGTTTTGTTTAGATAATGATATTGGATGTTCGTATTCCCTGCACTCCGGTGGCTCGTCTCAATAATCATCGAGCTTGTGTGAATGGTATCGCCTGGGCTCCCCACTCCTCCTGTCACGTCTGTACTGCTGGTAAGCCTACCACTTACTTTTCCAATCGTGCTAAACATGTAACCTGACATTTTATTCTGTTTCTCATAATATGTCAGCCTCAACTAGGACGTTATCCCTCCGTTTGTTTGTTAACTATTGGGCAAATTTAAATTTGAGTGGGCAAATTGTTGGCCGCGTGGGCAAAATAATGTCCCCAATTTTTGCCCAAAACATCGTGTATGCGTATGCGATCTTACGATCTTGCGATCCCCGGAAGCCACAAAGCTTTCTCGACTCTAGCCAACCCAGCTATTCATCCTAAACCGGTCGGTAGATGGTAACACTACGGTGTGTAAGGTAGTGATGTGGATCGGATCGGATCGGCAACCAAAATCACCTACCGATCCGATCCGCCAATTGGCCGGCGATCCGATCCGATCCGATCCAGCCCCGGATCGGACCGATCCGATCCGATCCGACCATAATCTTAATTTTCATTTGTAGACACTTAAATTGCTGTACCTTCCCGTTTCCCATAATTTTGCAAAAGTTTTGATCAAACTTCGCATCGGAATCTTATTGAATAACTCTGAAAGTCCGTATCAGAAACTTCAGCTGCAGAATACTGTGTAGTTACCTTGAAAAACAACAATTTCTTTGCTTGTGAGTTCAATGTCTAGTGAGCAGAGAAGAGAAGAGAAGAAAAGCTGACGAAACTAGGGTGTAACACCAAAACATGCGTACAAACTTTGGTCATTTATTGGAAGCTTAAAAATACATTTATAGTTTTATATATTTACAATGGCAATGGTAATGTATACAGTTTTAAAATCATTCGGAAAGGAAGTCTGGAAACATTTAAAATCAAGTGAAATACGGAATCCCGGATTTTTTTCCCGAAAAATCTAAAATATTGGATCTCTAACTTTATCCCCCCTCCCCCCAAACAAAAGTTGGTCAACTTCAAAGGCTTATTGCAAGAGATCAACAGAACTTTAGAGCATGATTTATACATCGTTGGAATGATCGAGATGTGTTCTATTTAGCGGTATAAAGCAGTTTGCTGTAGCTTGCTGTTATAAAATGTTAAGCTTAATAAACCATCAAAGTTACCACTTTTAGCAACTTTTGGGTATCTTTTAAGCTTAAATATTTTAATCGCAGCAAGCTACAGCAAACTGCTTTGCATTACATAGAGTACATCTCGAGCATTCCAACGTTGTATAAATCATGCTCTAAAGTTCTGTTGAACTCTTGCAATAAGCCTTTGAAGTTGACCAACTTTTGTTGGGGGGGGGGATAAAGTTTAAGAGATCCAGAATATTCAACGATTTGCTAAAATTTATGCTAAAAGAAAATTTTTTTTTCGTGATCAAATAGAGCTGATTCCGCGGCGTATATAATTTTTCTCTTACAACCATGCATTAACATATGACATTAACACGGGGTCCAATTCTGGGGAGGTGTCTTCCCCGACTCTGGCGAAGGGTTTACCTATCCCTGCAAAATTTAAAAAATTTTAAAAAGGTTTTCTCCGAAATATGCTAAACTGACAAGTTTTCAATATTTTTGGACAAAATAAGTTAAAAGTGAACATTTTTAGCGATTTTTCGGATTAAAAAAATCGTTAAAATTTGCTAAAACATTAGCAATTTTCGGTAAAAATCGCTTAGGGGTCTACTTTTTCCTTCTCGCCGAGGGGTCTGCCCGCGTTTTTGTCGCTCTGTTGGTGTCTGCACCCACCCATTCTCTCCCACGTTATCCGATTCTTGCAACCTTTGCAACCAATTAGCACCTAATGTTTGGAATTTTTGGTTTTTCAAGATTTCCGGATTTTTATTTTCTTTAATTCTCACAACATGGTAACGATTTAAAAGCTCTTGACGAAGTGAACACATTTTGTAATACAATCATGTCCCATAAATGCACTCAATTACCAAATTCACGACAACAGGATTTCTCGGATTTAAATGTTTTTCATTAGCCACACTCAGGAGTAATCACTCGAAAGATCTTGACGAGCTGAAAAACTTTCGTAATACAACTATTTCCCATAAATGCGCCCTGTTCCAAGTTCAGAAATTACTTCCCATCTATGAATACTGAATGCCAAGAAATTGGTACACCTTCAGGTATTGGCTCTAGCTCACAATTAGCTTTGAAATAAATCCTAGGCAACGTTTCCTTGTATTTAGTTAATTACTTTTAATGAAATCCTACCAGAATAAGCACGCTCTCAGCAGTTAGCGTTAGTGAATTTAAGAAGCGAAGCGGACTGTGCAAAAATTAATTAGCAGAAAATATTAGAGAGCCATTCCATTGGATTGTTTTACGTATGCTGACAAAAAGCTACATATTTATCCAGAGAAAGAAAGTAAAGCAAAACGTTAACATCAAAAATTCACATTAATAACGAAAATTCAACATTTGAACAAAATTCAGATGAAAATTTTGCATAATTTTGATGATTTTTGTAAAGGAAAGAAAGATCATAAGGAAGAAATTTTGTAATGTTGTAGAAATTGGTACAAACTTCCAAATTTTGCCTTATTTGCCGGATCGACGATCCGGAAAAACCAAGCCGATCCGATCCGAAAATTTGTCGATCCGATCCGATCCGATCCGACCCCGGATCGGTCGATCCGATCCGCCGATCCGATCCACATCACTAGTGTAAGGTAACAGCAGTCTGTGTAGAAGGGCCGGCCCCCCTTCCACGGATGCAGTCATCAGTTGTGGTGATACTCCTGGCTCTACGGCTGAGAAGCCGGGGATGAGCACCGGCACCCCATGTCCTGTGGCAGGACAGAGATACCTCCTGAGGTAAACCTTAACCTTTTTTCCTTATAAAACTAATTTGCATATTTGTAGCTGATGATCATCAGGCCCTGATTTGGGACATTCAGCAAATGCCGAGGGCTATCGATGATCCTATCTTGGCCTACACGGCTCAGGGTGAAATCAATCAGGTTCACTGGGCTCAGGCCCAACCAGACTGGATTGCCATTTGCTTTAACAATTGTCTTGAAATATTGAGAGTTTAAACAGTCATTAACTGGTGTTTGTTAACATGCATTTGTATTTTGTTTGTCAAAATGCACGTATACCTACACGTGGTTAGTGTAGTGTTGTCAGTAGGTATTTTCTGTACAGTGGTAATGGTGGAATGTTAATTTATGATTTGAAACCGCTGAACTGCTTGATATTGTCATAGTTGAAGACGAAATTGTAGAACTGCTAGCTAGCTATTTTTAGTAGTATTAACGGTGTAAAAGCATTGCTTATGTTTTGGCGTCTGCTAAGAACAAGACAAAATTTCTTAACTAAAAGTGTGACAAACTTTACATATTTAGTATCAGTCTGCAAACACATTTGTGGATTCGATTAGTTACTCAGATTAGCCGTTTTCTTGAAATTAATGCCTGCAGGCTGATAACTTCCACGTTTTAGTCGACATGATTAAAGAGAAAGCTTAGTTTTATGGCAAACAAATTAGTCACATATAATTGACCTGATTGTTGCTCAATTCTCCCTCCCTCCAGTCTTAGCCGGTTAGTTCGATAATACTATCAAACTGGAAAATATTTTAAAAAGACTTTAACGATTTGCAATTGTGGGTTTGCTTTGTATATATTGCGATATATGTAATTTGGATTTATGTTATTTGTTGTGAATGAACTGTTTTGGCTCCTGAAGTAAAGTTGAGTAAAATCATTTCTCTGAACTTGACTTTTGACCGTGTTTGTACTTACTTTTTGAGAAGGTTTGGTGTGTCTGGGAACTTGCTGGAACCACCTTATATACAGCTGACTGTTTCTGATTC
The DNA here is from genome assembly GCA_030248195.1 of Trissonchulus latispiculum. Classification (NCBI taxonomy): domain Eukaryota; kingdom Metazoa; phylum Nematoda; class Enoplea; order Enoplida; family Ironidae; genus Trissonchulus; species Trissonchulus latispiculum. The sequence goes on along the minus strand of JASAND010015059.1, from coordinate 22,517 downwards.
AGTTGTGTTTTTGGCTTAAAGCTTTGGAAGATTCTGAACCCAGACTAGTGTTAGAATGGCTGAAATTTTTCTTATTCATTTTTCTATTTTCCTTGGCTTGACCAGAGCTAGGCGTTGGCCAGATAGCTAGCCTTTGGCCGATGGCCGCTGGTTGGCCATTGGCTGTTGTTCAACTATTGGTCAACCTTGGCTAGTTCTAATTTATTAGTTTTATGCGTCTACCATGCTTAATTATGGTCAACATTATTAAACTTAATACAGAATTGGTTATACTGAACTTTTAGCTGCAATCCGTAATAAGTCTGATGGAGGACTAGTGGTTAAATTGAGACGTTGGACACTAGTTAAATTTACACACTAAGGTGTTTGCACACTTAAAATTCGCATTCATTTAAATAAATTTTAGTGAAAGATATGTTAAAACTAAGAAAGATAAAATTTTGCACCAGCTGACGCATATTTGGGCTTGGCAAAAGGACGGCCAAACCAGTTTGCCGACATTTTCCCACCGGCCAATGCACAACACTAACCCAGACCGCTTGGTAGGTAGTACTCTAGTTTGCTGGCCAGATAATGAATGTGACTGTCTAGTGGGCGTTTTGTACAGTGTAGTGCACTTGCAGGTTGCAGAATGGTAACGGTAACACTGCAGTGGGGCAGAAGCTTTATATATATATATATATATATACTAGGGATCGGATCCGGCTTCGGCTCCGGCCGGAATTACGACTTCCGGCTCCGGGTAACCGGAGCCGGAGGCAGAGGTGCCGGAGCCGGAGTTTCTGCCCAGCACGTAACACTGTTGTTCGTATTTAATTTATTTTGAACTAGATCGTCAAATTTTACTCCATTTAAAATAGAAATGGCATTTTTTTTAAAAATTCGCGCCGTAAGCGCAGGTGTTTGTATTTTTGATTTTATTTCTGACTGCGAAAGTAGATTACACACTCAATTTGCGTTTATTTATATATACTTTATCAAGTTATAATTATTTATTTATACGTACGTATTCTATTATAAAACAAGTAGGCCCCAAAGGGGGCAGTATTCCTTTGTAGACCTGTTTTTATTCAATTGCAAAATTGTCTTTGTCGGAAGGTCCTTTAAGCGTTAGAAGCTGCAGGTTCGGTTTAAAATTTCACTTTACTTAACTAATCTCAACTTAATTTTTTGATTTCGAGCTACTGACTGTTGAAATATCTCACTAAATGTTTTGCTGTCTTATCAGACCAGACTTTCCTCAGCATAGCACAATACAATCAGTTAACATCTTTGGGTGCAACAGTACAGCTGGCAAACTTACATTCGTTCTTCCAAATAAAAAGGTAGCAAAATTTTTCTGCACAAAATTTCTATTACTTTTACTCCGCTGTTTAATTTTTCTCCAATTCTCAATGAACTGTATTGTCATCAGGGAGTGCGGGCCTATGCTTGCCATTGGTCTGAACTTGTGATGTCCAGCGCAAGCTAGTACCTAATTGCCTAATGCACCATGTGTAGCTCCCAAGCTACACTGGTGCTTAAAAATCTGCAATCGTTTCGATTGCTGACAGCCGAAGACTGCGCGAAGGCTCTCAGTTTAGCCGCTTAAATAGGCTCCAAAACCTAATTTGCATAATCCGAATGCAAAAAAATCTGACCTAAGCTAGCCCTATGTTGAAGATAGGGCTTCTGAATGGAGAAATGACTCATGATGCAGTAAATATACTAGTTTCCTTTTTATACATTCCTGCTCCAGCAGCCAGCAGGAATAAATATCGTGAATTTATGCTTTCGGTTCTATTGTGAATATCATTGTAGCTATTGAATTCATTCATAGGTCCTTAGTGACTGCATTTATACAGTAATATATATATATATATATATATATATATATATATATATATATATATATATATATATATATATATATATATATATATATATCAAAGGTTTGTCATTTTTACTGCCCATTAAAACAGTGAGGTCACCTCTCCTATGTGTTAAAAGTGATTACAGAGATTTTTTTGATATAGCAAATAAACAATGTCATCCTAACAATGCATACAACAGCACTTTACGTATTATATACCCTTAAATATTAACAATATTTTTGATATCCATTTTTGGTAATGGCCTAAAAATAGTGGTCATTGAGGATTTTCAGCCTAAAGCTTGACATTGAAAAAATCCGGCTCCGGCCGATCCCTAATATATACACCAGCTGAGTGAATCAATTGCTTGCGTAATCAGGATTCAGCATTTTTAATTGCATTTGATGAAAGTGAAGTGAAAAAAGTGAACGTGAAAATGAACACAGTTTGATCTCGCATAAGTTTTCAATTTGCCAATGCTTAGGTACTCTTGTAAGACCGGTAGTGTGCGTGGGATCATTACGACGAAAACTTTATATCTAGATTAGCACGTGTGGAGAAATTTTACATACTTTAAGGGGGGGGGGGTACACAGTGGATCTCTTGTTTGGCACGACTGTCTAGATTTGTCGTCTCTTGGGACCGGTTGCTGTGGCATCATTTTTGCAGAAATGGGAAAATAAACCACACTCTGTAAGATGAAGAAATGCCCCGTTACCCCCCCCCCCTCTCCTCGGCTATTGTATGTTTCGGCAAAATTGAGCATGGACTACATTTTGAGGGGCGCTATTTTGAAATTTCCTTTGTTTAATTTTGCGAAAGCTAAACGGAGCGGCTCCGTGTAATCACAACTTCTATACCAAGAAACGGCTAGTCAGCGATGAAGCATGGAGGAGTGAGATCTTAGTAGCTGATTTATGCAGAGGACGAACGCTAGAAGCAGTAGTTTGGAAACGTGTGATTATCTCTCTGTTTCTCGACGAGATAATATCATTTAAGCATACTGGCAATCCTAGGCAAAAAGCTGAACTATATTGTAGTCATCAATCGAAGAATATGCGCTACGCAGCCCCTTTCTGTATATGTGTAAGCGAAGTCTAAGTTTTCACTGCTTTTTGTAAAGACGCAAGCTAAATATCTTACTACATATATATATATATATATATATATATATATATATATATATATATATATATATATATATATATATATATATATATATATATATATATATATACTTTATTTGTTAATTACAGTGGATATATGAGTGAATATTTTCATTAGAGCGGGGGATATGAACGGCGAAGGAGTTCAGCAACTTCAGCGGGCCATACTGGGATGTGAGCAGTCGGTGTCCGCTCTGCAGTCTACTCGTGATGACTTGGAAGTTTACTGCGAACAGGTATGTAGGTCATCGATTTTTCCCATCACATATGTATTTAAGGGTACCATAGGTCCACAAAACAAGACAATATTGTTGTAAGGCTTTGTTGTCTTCTATCGTTCACAGCAAGCCTACAAATATGACCGCGACACGTGTTAGACATGGAAAACGAAATCAGTTATGAAAATAGACTTGTGGAACAAAGTCGCTTTGCTTTTGCTCACCCAGAGCTCACACTTTTTGTTACCGTTGTATTTTGTGTTTTCCTAACCGTTATCGCTTTCCAAAGTTTAGGGGTCATATTTGGATGCTTGCAGTGAACGATGGAAACAATTTGGCAGGAAATACACACGTCTAATTTGCGGACTTGTGGCACTTGCAAAATATGAGTGCATAACATCGGTGATGTTTGCACGGTTATAACGTGTAATGAGAACTTGCTCTTGTGTTTTTTGGAAATTATTTTTGCACTAGTAGCTAGGAATGGTTGTCATGTACTGGTTTTCGTGTCACGGATTCCGATCTCGTTCTACTGCAATAGTAGCTGTTTGTTTCTTGGCTACATTTACGCCAACTCGATTTTACAATACCCGCATTTTTAAAGACAAAATTAAAGTTCAAATCTTTGGTGTTTTATATCCTTCAGTTAAATCTTTCAAGAAAGTTTTAAATTAAGCTAAGCTTCACTAACCAATAACTCATTTTCGCAATTTTAAACGAAGGACAAAAACTGTGGTGTCGTGACTGACACACATTGACATTGTTTGGTTTGCTTTCAGTTGACAGGACTAGCCCGTGGTATCATGGAAAACAGTAAACCTTTGTTGGACAAAGCGCGTACGTACAGTTTAACAACAGCTGATTCCAACGATTTGGTTGATCGAACGACGCATTTAAATAGAATTACGGCAGAGCTGACTTCTCTCAAGGATAAGATAAACAGTTTGATTGATGGTATCTACATGTTTTTTGTGTTTTATGTTTTGCTTTTTCTAATTGTTTTGTTTTAATGTACTTCAGTGTTGTTTGCAGTTTGCTGTGTATTCTCTAACCACTAAAGTGACGGAGTATCTTAATAGTGGAGTGGACCTGGGGGCCAAAGTAGGCTTGAAAATTGAACAAAATTTGTTCACAAATTCATTGCTTATATTAATTACCCATCTTTTGTACGTATTCTTTTTAACCAAGATTGAAAACCAAGATTCACATTTTAGAAAAACCTCAGAATGTACAACTCAGTCTTCTTGCAGGCAATTGTCGCTGAGCATAGATTGATGCAGATTGACATATTGACCAAAACTGACGAGTCCAACAAGTTTTTTAAAGTTTTAGAAAGATCTTTAAAACTTGCATATTTCTGTGCATTTTTCTTTGATTGGCGGGAAAACTCCTCACTTCAGGTTTGATTTCAGCGTTTTGCAGGCGCTGGGACCGACGCCCGTTTAAAGTGGACCTTTTTCCAAACCCAGAAGTCACCACTTCCGGGATTTTTGCTTCCTATCACGAGACTCCCTGGGTTCTCAAATTGTTACCAAAATGCCATTTTTTGAATTTTTTCATGGAAATGTCAATTTTTTGTCTAAATATAGGCATTCAGATGATACTTTAAATATTTCTGGAAGTTTCATCCTTGCAAATTTGTCTATGCATGAAAATACGCCTAATGTTTGACACTTTCTATAGCCCCCACGAAAGTCTCCCTCGGGTTCGTGCCTCATGGGATTCTCCCGTCCCCCCTGAAAAACGTATTAACTACCTCGTTTCCATGCGATATTGAGTGTATAACTTCTTTCACTTGACATTTCATCCATAATTTTTATGTGTATTTCAAATTATGAGTGATGGACACCGGATATTTTTCATATCCGGTATCCGCCTGTTCAAAACTTGAGGTGAAGAAATTTTTTTATTTTCAGATTTAAGATATATAATATTAAGATATTATATGTTTTGTTCATTTCTGCGTGTCAGCTACAATCATCAAACCAAGCTAAAATTGATATTTCAAAAACATATTTTTAAGATGATTTTTTGGATTTTTAAAATTTCGTATTTTTCGTTAAAATGTTGCTAATTCTTTATTATATTCTTTTTTTCTGACATGTTACAATTATATGTTTTGTCCATTTCTGTGTGTCAAATCATCAAACCAAGCTAAACTCGATATTTCAAAAAGATATTTTAAGAAGACTTTGGCATTTTTAAAATTTTACATTTTTTATTAAAATGTTTTTCAATTCTTTGTGACATGTAAAGGAGTGCCCATCACTCACTACTAATCATGTTATTTATCTTCTCTTGCAGTCGTGACATACTGTCTATTCTTATTTATTTTTTTCGACGATTCCCTGTCTCTGTTGTCTCGCAACGATTCTACTGCAGCTGTAGTCAACACTGGCTCATCCAGCTGCACTGGGCTGACCAACGGTCACTCCAGCTCTACTCCGGCTTCCACTGCTAATGCTGGACTGGGTGCCAATGCAAATCTATGGATGGACGTTGTATCACAGCATACCGGGATGCCGGTCTACAAAAATGACCTGACCAGTGCGGCCCGGACTGGGCAGTTTACCGTGGACAGTGATCACCCGCCACAGCCGGTCACTGCAATTCTGACAGGGTCAGTGATGAGCAACTCTTCCAATTCCTCAAATTCCTCCAACAGCCTAAATACAACTAACATAAACACTAGAGGTGCCGGCAATCTTCTAGGCCAGCAGCAGCCTATGATACCGTCCCTCCCGACCGTCACCACTGCCAGTTCTCATCATAGTACGGTCCCTCGTCCTATTCCAAGCATTGGACCACGAATGTCCGCCCCTCCTCCGTCTATCACCACCACCACCACCACCACCACCTCTTCCGCTTCCACCAAAAATCAACAGATTCATCACCTTTTTGATCCACTTTCCGCAATGGGTCCGGTTCCTACCTCTTCTGGGAGTATTCTGGAAGGTTTCCCCACCTCCCTACCCCAGCCTATTCAACCTCTCCAGACATCGACTGCCTCTGCTATTAATGCGGGAAGTGGGGTTGGCCCCAGTGGCCCATCGTTTCGCCCGCCGGGGGGTCCGGGTCTTGGCCTAGGTCCGTCATTTTTGCTGAAGCAACAAACTGGCGCCTCCACCGTCGAGGCTTATCCTCCACTGCCCAAAGCAGTGCCGTTGACGACAGAGGAAAGTATGGAAAATGAGATTGTGAAGAAGCCGTTTATGCTGGGAAAAGAGACGGTTAGTTAGTGTACAGTACTTGTTGGGCTGCTTTATTAGAAGGGGGGGGGGAGCTTAGAGTCTAAAATTTATCTTCTTTTGGTGGAAAACGTTTTTGTTGCAGAAGTGCCTGTTGCTATCTACTATGTCATAGTTACACACTGATCTAAGAAATTTCAGATTTGTAGCTTAGTTTCATCATATTTTGTGGCCGTACATATATTTACTACCTACGTATTAGATTTAACAGTGTGATTCTTAGTAGCTGATCTTTTCTTTTCTAGAATATCCAGGATTTATTTGCTTCTAATGCTGGTGTTGGTTCTGTGTCCCAACCTTCCGCTCAAACACAACAGCCCGCGTTGGTGAGCATGACCATGACAGTCTTTATCTTTACTGTTATTAATTACTCCTAGAAACTATGTATATTAAATCAATCTTTCACAGAAAGTAAGAGCCTGCATTTTATGGTGGCACAATTGTGTCTGTGTGCAATGAAACTGGCTACCGTCAACTGAGAATTTAAAATATTCACTAATATCAATATGGGTTGTTCAGCGAAGCGGCTTCATATTAATGCACTTTCTATCTAGTCCTCTTGTGCTTTGAAACCTGCCAACTCCATTACTAATTTTTGAAATCCTAATTCTGCTTCCGCTTAAAACGTCAGCTCATATATTTTTCTTGCTCCACAAAAGCATTGTTTGTTAATTTTATATTATGTATATATTATATATTATGAAATTAACACCACTGTGTATTCTTCATAATGTGTTTTTCTATTTTCAGACGACTGCGTCCTCTAATTCTGTTCCACCATCGACTACCAATATTGCTGCTGCTGGTGCTGCGCTCGCGCAGTCATTCAATACTGGCACTGGCTTGACGACTGAGGCCAGAGCTCCAAACGCCGCCAGCAGTACACCTGTGAGATCTGGAATATCTCAGTGTAATGCAACAGTCAGTGCTACTGCACCTGGCAGTTTTCCGCAGGCTCCAGCTAGACCTACCGCAGATAGCCTAACCTCTGATCCCTTCAGTCTTGATGCGCTCAATTCTTTAGGACAGGGAGGTCAGTCTTCCCAAGTTGCTCCGGGGGCCTTTCCAAGAAAGGGCCGAGTAGAGTAGAGTAGAGTAGAGTTAAAACTAGTCGCTTTAAGTAGCTTTAACTCCATTCAAGCTGGAGTTTTTCTCTTTTAACTCTTTCATGAACAGGATCGAGTTAAATTTATCTCTGCTTTACCCTTTCTTGAAAAGGCCCCTAGTTTGATTCCTACGGCTGCAGAGTAGCAATATTCACCATCAGAACAGTGCACTGCATACCACGGCGTCTACTGCTCAAGGTATTATAGAGCTTATCATGAGTATAGACTAATCGTAATAATGTTCACGTAGGCCACTCACATTTACTTGACCGTGACATTTGGCATGTAAGCTTGGTGGTCTACTGAACGTTACCTCAAAACTGGTTCCCTCCCTGTGCATCACAGTTAACCTTGTCTTATTAACCTCAGCTTAGGGAGGGGTCGCGAACGTTTTCATGCATCTCCGATCTTTCTCATTTTCACATATTTTGTAGTTCATATGGGTTCACGAAATATGACAGTTGCGTTTGTTATAAAACTTTCCCTATCATTCACAATATTCCTCTAAAGGTGACCCCAACATGTGTTAAACACCGGAAAACGAAAAAATTACGAAAATTTCGCGGTGACCAAAGGGTAGAGCGCTGTGCAAGAGCAAATAAGCTATAACTTGGCACAATGTCCTGGAATAACCATTCAATTTACAAGATTCGCGTATAGATTGATGTTAACACAGTACACAAATAAAGGTTCAAGGTTCAATGCTGATGATTGGGAGTAGATAATACTTTTGGTCACCGCGTCGGCGTTCTGCCTCAAAATACGTCATTTTCTCAAATTTTTGGGTAGGATATGGTCCATAAGTCGGGTGAGAGCCGAGCTATTCCAACCACATTCGGTGTGCCAATTTGAACGTATGAAACGAAGATGTGGGCTAAGTTTCACTTCAGTTGCTGGTGGAATTTTACTGTGGGCCCAAGCCTCAGTGCGTTGATGGAGGCCTGTAGTCAAAAAATGGCAAATTTTTAAATTTTTCCAATATAGCCAATTTTTAATGACGAAGCTAATGACAGTCGGAATATATTACTGCCTGGATTCACGACCGTCTCCGGCATCATGGCCAATCACTTCCGGAAGTCATAATTTGCACCGACTCCAAATCTCTGATCCAGAAGATTGAATCCGGCCCATTAAAACCGATGTCGCAGCTGGAAACGGCCATCTGGCACAAGCTCTGTCAGATCTCCCAACTTGGCAGCCACATAACCCTTCACTGGGTACCTAGCCACGTTGGAATCCAGGGAAACGAGGCAGCTGACAGAGTGGCCAAGTCGGCGACTGCCCTGGAACAAGATCAGATTGGAATTGACCTAACTACTGCCAGGGCTGCCATCAAACGGTACATAAAGGAAGAATGCCGCAGACTCTGGGCTCAGTATGACACCGAAGATATTTACGACACCCACCTGCCAGTCGACCCTTCACGCGAAGAAAACATGACCCGGAAGGAGCGTTGCGTTCTGTCACAACTCCGATGCAAAGGCCACTCCCTACTCCTAGCCAAACAACGGTTCCGAATGGGACTGTCCAATTCTCCATCCTGCCCGGAATGTGATGGTGAGGAGGAGGAGGACCTAGCCCACCTCCTCCTGCACTGTCCAAACCATACCTCTGCCCGACGGCGGCACCTGGGGACAAGGCCGCGCCTGGACATCCTATCCAAGGGTCCCCCGGGTTCTGGCTGTTTTCCTCCGGGATGTGGGGCGGATCTGATCCGTCCTAACCACATTGGGTCCCCCCAAGCTGGTCCAGGAACAGGAAGAAGAAGAAGACAGTCGGAATGAGCTTGGCTAAACTGTATACCTGAAAATGAGCGAAATCGATGGCTATAAAACTTTGGTACCCGGCGACCCCCCCCCGTTAAAGTGAATATTTCTGTTTACGTAAGGTTGCTTCTTTATTGGCAGTTAATCTAAGGCAGCAGTATACCATGCGTTTTCAAAAGCCGTCCCATATTTTTGGATAGACCCAGATGGCATTCGTTTGTAGTCGTCTGACATTATAGCTTCCTTAGGGCTTAGGTTTAGCACTCAGCCACTCAGCCAGTAGTCTTAATTTTTACTAATTGTTGGGTTGTCTCATTTTTAAAAATCCTTTGTTTGTTATGGCTATGTTTCTTTGTTATTTCAGATTATTCTGCTCCTCAGACTGTCGATTCACAGTCACAATCCGGCACTAGAAGTGTGGAGGAAAGGAGATCCGCCCTAATGCCGGACCGAACGACGACGACTGCCGTAGAGGAACAGAGTAGTAGATCTGCCTTTTCTTCAGTTACTCCGACCCAAAATGGTATCCAGGAACGTCCGCCGTCACAATTTCCCACGAGTACGACTGCCGCCAGTACGGCACCCGAACCCAGGATTTCGACTGGGATTCCGGCCCCAGCCGTTCCAGGCCAGCCCAACGTTTGTGCTCCACCAAGTGCATCGGCTCGGGTCGGCTCCGCGGCCTTCGTACCGGAAGGGACGACCGGTCTTAAGTGGAGTGGAAAGGTGTGTGTAGGGGAGTGTAAAATGACTGTAATAGAGTCCTGGGTTAGCTGTAGTGGGGGAGGGGGCAGCGAAATTTTGGATTCCCCGCTCGACACTCCTCCCTATTTGGCTACACCCCCACCTTTTTGGGCTTCCCGCGTTGATCTTTAGAAGCTCGAAACTTGCCACATTGTAAGCATTTATGGTTAAAACTGCAGATTATATATTTCCGGCTTTTTGCTGCTAAACGTGAATTTTGAGCACTTTCTCTCTTTGTTATATATAACAGTATAATTATGTAAAAAACAGTCAAATTTTTACTGCATTTTTGGTGAGTTTAGAGTTTAAAACCTGTTTAGGACCCCCCACGAGTGTGTGGGGGGCTTACACTCTCACTTTCCCCACCCCAGCATTTTTTGTCTAAAAAGCAAACCCAGGTCTAGGAGGTTATTGGTGGTGCCAATTTCGCCGTTTCAAGTGGTTTCTGCTAAAGAATCATTAGTTTTATTGAGGCGGGTAGCTCGCTGTGCAGGCATCCTAATCGTTTTTTGCTTTCTAGGGGTTACTTATAATCGTTTAAGATTTGCCAGTGTCCTAAATTAAGTAAGCCTGATCCTGTCTGATTGTGAGCTTCCCGCTTGAGCTATGAGAACTGTTCACACTGCATTTGAACGTGGTTGTTCGTTCCCGCTTTCACTGTCCACTTTGTCTAGCGGAGATGATGCTCCCGTCTACTTTCAAAGCCATTAAAAATGCCAGAAATATAATTGCTGCCTGTTGAGGGTGTTTAGTGGATAAAATTTAACAAACTTGTTTTACTTGACATTTCGTTTGGCATGTCTGCAGTTTCATTGTTATCTTGTTTCAGGGACGTGGTCGGAAGATTAGCGGTGCGGTGGTTGGCGAACCTGGCGGCCTCAGTCAGCGTAGTTCTGGCTTTGCCATGGGTGTAAGCCTGTTTCTGCTGTTTTATTCCTGGTTTACTGTTTCTGCGTACGGAGGATTTAAGGACATTGGACTGAAATTGAAATTTGACTAAAATATTTTGATTTCCTTGGGTCCACTGCCACTCTTGTTAATCATGGATTTTGCGAAATAGTTGATTTCAGTGTGGTCGAAAGCGTATTAGGAGTACCGAAAGTTTTATTTGTTTAGTCAAACGTTTGTGCGGTAGGGGTAATCTGGACAAGACTCGTAGTCATTCTCATTAGGCCAGGCGATGTTAAGTCAGATGGGCTTGATTAGAAACGCGTAACCAGACGTGACGGACATGGAACTGTGGAAGCGTGACAAACCGCCCCTAAGAAATCAGAGACAAGAGACCCTATTCTTCTGTAGCAGCCGGAGGAAGGGACTTTTTGTAAACGGCGCTATTGCTCGCAGAAGAAATTTCAGAACACCTTTGTTCATCCCGCAATGTTTTTCTTGCTAGATACTAGTGCCTACGTATACGTATATAAAGGAAATTAAAAAGTTGGTACGTAACCTAACTTTTCCTATAGGTAACATGAGCAGCCGTGGTTTGATGCGACATCTATATAAGTTATGGGGGCGCCTACAAATCATACAAAGCACATTGACTGAAGTATGTAATGTTGATTAGCGGTACTACTACAATTAATGCTGAAAGAAAAAGTGCAGAATTGTCGGCACATTTGTCAGTGTTCTCGGTATCCCTATGAAAATTTGTTTGTTTGTTCATTATACTTTTTTTGACATTGTTAGGATGAGGATACCCCCAGGCAGACACCTGCTCCGACCATTGGGCCCGGAGGTGGACCACCTGTGACTCCTAATCAAAAGGTAAACAATTGTTAGTCCGATTATACTTATATTTAAGTATTGATTGTACAAGGAGACATAACGTAATATTTTTGCATTGAGTTTGATTTGTGTTGTGATATATACTTTTGTTGATACTATCTCATATTATACTGGGCTTATTCTAGGGAATTTTTCTTGGGGGGGGCTCTTTGGGGGGCCCTCGGGGGGCGAGTCATTCTTTGGGGGGGGGCGAAAATTTTTCAAAATTTTTCTAAAAACATGCTAAAATAGCGTTATTTTTATAGTAATCGCCAAAAAAGTTCTTTTTTAGTGCAAAAATAGTGCTTAAATAGGCAAAAATCGACTAAAAATCTCCGGCGAAGCCGGAAAATTTTTGAAAATTTGGCCTTCTCAGCGATTTTTTCAGGGTAAAAGTTGGTAGCAAAAGGGGCACCCACTGTGTTTGGGGGGGGGGGGCGATTTTGGGGGGGACGATTTTTGGGGGGGGGGGGGGAAGGGTGTTTATGGGGAGGCCCCCCACCCCTCCCCCCACTAGAATAAGCCCAGTATTATATACAGTATGTTTTTTATTATTTGTACAGAATGAACCGCAACTGAATGCCACACAGGTTGGAACAAAGCTGTCCGTCATTATCACACATTTTGAGTCACCCAGTGATTTTTGGATTCGTACAGAAAATGCGCAGCATTGTGAACGAACTGACACTGTTGATGATAGAGTCGGGTATGTACGTACGTACAAAAGAACTTATGTATGAATACATTAGTCAATAATTAATTCTTAATGAACGTGACCTTGCATAGGTATAAATAGTGTTATCTGCTGTGCTGCAGAGTGCAACTGTTTGGAAGAGGGTTGAGGTTCACAGTTAAACTGAGTTTTTTACTATGAAAGAAAGATGAAGAGAAAAAGCAAGTCAAAAGCGAATTTTTTCTTTCTGATTTCAGGGAAATGATTAAGGCGGGTAAAACCAGAGATATTCAGCTGCAAAATCCGCAGCCTGGACAGTACTGTGTGGCGCCCTATTCTTCGCCTGAAATGTTTGGTGTGCGCTACTTTCGTGGACGAATTGTGGCCGTTGAGGAAAATGTCTATGCTAAATGGATTAAAGTTCTCTATATTGACTTTGGAAATTTAGAATGGGTACGTGCGGCTGAAGCTAAACACTGATCATCTGGCGGTGCTTTGTTAAGTATGGTCGACAGTTTAGCTGGTTCAATCAGTAGCTCCTGTGCTGCAATTTTTCGTTTCTTTGGTCTTCTGTGACTTCATTTCTGTGCCAACTTACGTTTTGTAGCTAGAAATTGAAAGTTTTTGCAGTCGCAGATTTTTTTAAGTAAACGAGCGATCAGATAGAAACGGTTGTGGATGTACTTGGAATTTAAGTTTAAGTTAGAAATTTCCAATTTTTTTAGCTCAGAACCAAATAATAGCTGTTTTTAAGCATTTTTTCAAAAAAACCGCCCCTTCAGACTCTGCCCTCCCCCAGAAAGTTTGCTCGCCCGGCACTTATGTAACACGTGCTTTCGTGTTTTCTTTCAGGTTTCTAGCGATGTCGTATTCCAGATGACACCAAAGACAGAAATCTGGCATCCCTGGCAAGTCATGCCTTGCCATTTGGCCGGGATCATACCCATGAATGGGCAGACCTGGTCTGTGGGTGAGGTCACTCGCCTTCACGAGGCCATTAAAGAAAATGTGGCACGTGAAACGACGTATGACGCTACCATTGTGGGCTGGCTGCCTGGTGGCTTCCATTTGGTTAGTTACATACGTACTTAGACACATCATTGTTCCTTTGTTGCAACGGTATTTCTTCAAACACTCGTCTGTAGATACTACTCGAGGATTACTTAGTAGTGGTGTGGCTTAGCAGTTGTCTAGCAAATACGTACATGTTTCAAACGATTTCACCTAGCTTAACAGTTAGCGATGCTTTAGCGATGCTAACATAACAAAGACAAACTGGAATTTGTGATACTGCAACTGCTCCTTGGACCTTAATGGAGAATTTCTTGAAACTCAGCTATCTTAGGCGACTCGTTTTCTGACATTAGGTTTTGAAAGGGGGGGGCCTTCAAAACGTGGAAGGGAACAAGCTCAAGGAATAAATATACCTAAATGTTTAGCGAAATGTTAGCATTTTTAAGGTAAATACGCCAAACATTCGCTGTTTTTAAGCTTAACATGGGCTTGAAGGCCATAAATTAGCTAAACGTTGAGAAGTTTTGAAATCTGACCTCGGAAACTTAAGTTTTCGGACACTTTTGGGCCCTTTAAACCCAAAAAGTGAGTGGAAACTTACCAAAAGTGAGGGGGCTGGGCGAAAGTGGGGGTCATAAAAAATGGGGGGCTTCCGAAAAGTTGCGAGGCCTACCCCCCCCCCCTAAAATGTCAGAGTTTTAGCTGACTTTGGGAACACTCCTAGATTTAAGAGCATGTAGGAGCATATTCTGACACAGTCCTGCCAATCGACTGTGTATATCCTGGAAAGCTTACAGCACGAGCAGAACAAATTTAAGCCTAAATAACGTCTAAATTATTATCTTTAATTTCTCAAACTTTTGTTCATTCTATGTTGCCTTCTTTGGTTGTGTTTAGGTGGAACTGTTTGCCAAGCGAGTACTTGTTGAAGGTAACCATGAACTGGAGGAAACCTACAGTGTTAATGATGTTCTTGTGGAACGATTTCAGTGCGGTCAGCGTGTAGCTTTGGCCGGTCCAGAAGTCCACTTTTATCCTGTGGACAGTGAAGAAAGCTTGCTCGTACGTAGCACTAAAAGGGTAAAATAAAAGCTTAATATTTGAGTCTTTTAGCTCCTCCCATTTGCTGTGAATTGTGTTCAGTAGTCGAACTTTTCTGTTATTGGAGTGGAATGTGTTTAACATTTGAGCAGTTTAGTTTTGCTGAGCGAAGCTGGAAAATGTCTGAAAGTGTGCCTATTTTTGGAAAAAATTTGGGCACTCCAAAAATTCCGGGGAGGCGGAAATCCCGTATTTTGTGGTATTTTTGTGGAGGGGTCCGTCCACTCCGCTGTAAAAAGCAAACCCAACTCTAAAAGGGGGTCCAGGTGTAAAGTTTTCAAAAAATCCAAATTTGCACGAAAAATTTTCTAAGAATTCAAAATGTTTCCTGAAAAAAGGGTACGAATCCTTTGGACTCCGGGTACTCCCCCTGAATTCAGCTACGGCTGGGCTGTGTGACTTGGTAGTCGTTTTGGTAACAAAATGATTTCTTTCTTTTGACTAACTATTTAAACTTTAGGAACTGTGTCAAAAATATGGCTAACATTTGTCGTGTACACGATTTATTTACACGATTTAACTCGTGTAGTAATCGGGTAAGCGGTACATAGTTTTTGTAAGCAAATCTATTATTAAGTAAGCTTGTGTTGTAACAAAATGAACAAAGCCTTTAACTTAACTTTTCAGTCGTTCATGCAAAAAGATGGGAACAAAAACTGCTACAAAAGAGACGTGTAAATTTCGTGTAAACTCAAAAGAAAACGCTTCAAATTAGTGTAAATGTCAACGTGTACACAGTTTTATTATTGATACGGTTACCTACTAGCCTCACTGTTTAGTGTAAAAGCACTCCTCCCCAGGATATGGATGAAATTAAGCCCTGGCAAATGTATGGCCGGGAAGCCATCACTGAGGGTATCAGCCCAGACGTTCCCAACTCCAGTCCAGCTGTACAGAGTCCACCTGTTGAGGGTCTGGAAGGAGCGTTTGGCGGCGGACCACCTTCCCAGGGCTCACAGATGAGAGGACACGAGTCACAGCGACCAATGCAGAATGGACTCCCACGTACGTACGATTTACATATACTTTTGTTAAGATTACGTATTTTAGCCCATAGAAAGAGAGAAAAAGCCCCTTCTCAAAAGGCCCTCCATTTCTGGATTCACCCATGTTTCATTTTTCCACGTTATTTTGACTTATTTCACAGTCATTAAATTCTGTATGTATGTTGTGCGTTTGTAGTTTATGTATATAGTTTGTCTGCCTGCACACCTATTTTTTATTATAGCCCGAACTGGTGCGGCTGACGGATCGCCCTATTCTGATCCAGGATTGGCTGGGCGCTCTGCCGGACTGGAACAGTCTCATGGTGCTGCAAAGACCCAGCAGAGCTCAGACAGAAATCCCTCCAATGCCTTTAATCCCAGCCTAGATCCTTCACCACTGCTTGATATGAATGGACTTGGATATCTGGGAGCTGGTAGCGCCAGTGGTACGCTTCACTATTTGCATTAGATTTATAAACTCTTACGTATACATCAGTGTTGCGAGTGAGTGAGTGTTCTTCTTCAGAACGTGTTAACTTAAACAAGTGCGGACTTTACGCCTTATTACCAGGGGGCAGTTTCATAAAACATTTTTCTTACTCGACTCGACAACTAGACTCTGCTAGTTGTCGAGTCGAGCCGCTAATGTGTTTCATAAAAGTTCTGCGGTCGAGTTCGTACTCGCACTGGATTTGCGAGTCTAGTTGGTGGTCGAGTGCGAGTCGATATAACTGCTGCCTGCGAGTACCTGTTTCATAAAACTCTAGCTACTGCTCCGAAGTCGCAACTAGCAGCCGTCTAGTTCTCTAGTCAATTTTTACTAGAGAACTCCCAGATAAACAGGAATAACTTTTGCATTGTTACAGTTTTTAGATTCAAATTTTTATGGCATGAATTATGATTTGTTCGTGACGTTATGCTTAAATCTTAAATAGTTTGCTTCGCGGATAGAAAAGATACGATTTTTTAGAGAATTATCCGTTTTTCACGAAAGCCCTCAACTAGCAGACTTGTTGCTCGCACTAGCAATGCTTGTGCTGCTAGCAGCAGCAGAACCTGAGCTAATTTGGTCGAGTTCTCAAAAAGTTTTATGAAACACTCGTACTCGCATCTCGCACTAGCATTGCGAGTACTAGCATGCTAGTCGATTTTTTATGAAACTGCCCCCAGGTGGTTACGTAGAGGCACATGTGTCCACCTGATTTAGGGAGCAGTCTGTCTCTGTGTGGGAGCATTTTTGTTACATGTGAGTGTAAGTACAGTCTCTATATTTATATTTCAGTTGCTCAACAGATTGAAAGAACTCGCTACACGCTGCCGTCACATCTCCGTTATGCCCATGAAATACGAGAACTCAGATACTCCGAAGTGGTTCCACCTGAGCATGGTCAAATCGAGGCTGTCATGGTGTCCTCTTCCTCCCCTGGTGACTTTTTCATTCACTGTGACCAGGAAAGTGTCGGTATGTTGTACGTATGTAGTAGAAAACTTCAGCACAACAGCACACTTTCTTCCTGTAAGAGAGCTGCATTATGGATAAGAGATGAGCATTGCCACGGCTTTTATAATTTCCTCGTGGCGTTACAAAAATTTTTGAAATTTATTTTTGGCGAGATGTGTCGCGAGCGAAATTTCATTAGCTTACTGGCCAATGGAGCTGACGTATGGTAATGTTTACCTACGTGATGGACCAATACCAGTTTTTCTTTGTAAGTGTCTGGGCTTATTCTAGGAATTTTTTCTGTGCTCTTTGGGGGGCTCGGGGGGCGAGTCATTTTGGGGGGGGGGGAATTTTTCTAAAAACATGGTAACACATGCGCTATTGTTATAGTATTCGCCAAAAATGTTTGTTTTTAGTGCAAAAATAAGCGGATTTAGTGCTTAAGGTGGTGATTCCTTTTGGAGACATCAACTTTGAACCCTTATTACTCATTCATTCCTTAGAGTTAAGTAGCCATTTTAATATTGAAATGGAGCTTATTTTCTCTTTCTTATGAATACAGTGAACCTAACTGTAGTTCTCGGAACTTATTTTACTGCATTCTCGAAGTAGTTTAATTTTCCAGATTTTTTGCAGACTTAGGTAAATTGTTTCTTGAGGCGACGGCCACATCATTCGATTCCACCATCAAATAACTAGGGACCCTTTTTTAATAAGTAGTAGTTTAATTAATTATCATTTTTTATGATAGCAGCTTACGTGATAGCATTTAGAAGATTACAATGCCAGGAATAATCGGCCTCAACGAGACCTTCAAATTGACACCTTTAGTTTATTTTACGACTTGCGCGACTAGCTCAAGAAATGGCGGATTATTTGATTTCTGCAAAAAAGATAAGTTTTCAGCGCCAAAATAAGGTAATCGGCTATATCTCATTAGAGAGAAAAGCTAGCAAGGTGCTTCAGAAAGCAAAAATGTAGAACTCAACAAGATATTTCGAATGAATATAATCACAGCTGTATCTAAATAGCTGTATAATCACAGCTGTATCACAGCTACTATCTAAATGTCAAAAATCGGCAAAAACTGTCCTGAACGGAGACGTCGAAGTTTTGAAGCGGGATTGCGCGGATGATGTTAGAATGTTAGAAGAAGTTATTTACTTACTTTAAGATACTTTAAGATGAAGACAGCCATGGCTGATCAGTAAAAATTGGTGGCTGTGCGTTTGTCCGGCTCCGTTGTATATAATGTCATAAATCCACAGATACCCGAGAATCCCGCTGTCTTCAACCAGACGTAACCAGCAATAGCAGCAGCTGCAGCTACACGGCAGTTACCCCAAGGACACAAGAAGATTCAGGGCAAACAGCAAGCCATTCGCCCACTGGGAAAACTGTCCATATAAGGCCCGGTAATACCCTGAACCAAAGGACAGAAGGGGTAATTGCACCCAGACGGGTCCACAGAGACCCTCCCTCATTTTTACCAAAATCCAATACAAGTTCCAACCACTGATGACTTCCTTGGACAGTTCTCTTGTAGTAAAAGATGTCGGGGTAAATTGCGTGAGCAGCAGCGCAGCCACATCCCGGGATCCGGGCATATATACACAAAAGGAGATACAAGGCAACGCAGACAGTATCACCGTTCAACCACTGGGAAAACTGTCCTTATAAGGCCCGGTAATACCCTGAACCAAAGGGACAGAAGGGGTAATTTCACCCAGACGGGTCCACAGAGACCCTCCCTCATTTTTACCAAAATCCAATACAAGTTCCAGCCACTGATGACTTCCTTGGACAGTTCTTTTGTAGTAAAAGATGTCAGGGTAAATTGCGTGAGCAGCAGCGCAGCCACATCCCGGGATCCGGGCATATATACACAAAAGGAGATACAAGGCAACGCAGACAGTATCACCGTTCAACCACTGGGAAAACTGTCCTTATAAGGCCCGGTAATACCCTGAACCAAAGGGACAGAAGGGGTAATTTCACCCAGACGGGACCACAGAGTCCCTCCCCCATTTTAACCATACTGGAACCACTGGGAAAACTGTCCTTATAAGGCCCGGTGATACCCTGATATTTTGGAAAGTTTAATCAAATTGCATCTTGATTTAAACTGTCAACAAATAATATGTGCCCAAAAGGAATCACCACCTTAAATAGGCAAAAATCGACTAAAAATCGCCGGCGAAGCCGGAAAATATTTAGAAATTTGGCCTTCTGAGCGATTTTTTTCAGGGCAAAGGTTAGTACCAAAAGGGGCACCTACTTTTGGGGGGGGGGCGATTTTTTTGTAGGGGCGATTTTGGTGGGGGGTGTTTATGTGGAGGCCCCCCTTCCACTAGAAGGTATAGAGTATAGGTTGTGCCTTTGCGAAAACAATCAGCGTCTCGCATCTCTAAAGTCTTAAGCCTAGTTCATAGCCACCAAGTTTCGCGTCAAGTCAAGTCACGTCACGTCAAAGTCAGCATTCACAGGCAGCTTTGACTTGACTTGACTTGACTGGACTTTGACTTGAAGCCCTTCAAGTCAAAGTAGACCAACGTTCTACTTTGACTTGAAACTTGAAAATTCAGCCAATCAGATCGGACATGTCTATACTCTATACACCAAACAGGCGCAATTAATTTGTGCCGTGTGTTTAGTGTTGTTTAGTTTGAAGTTTTTATTCTGGAATACTACTGTACGGCTATGAAAATACTATTAACACGACTCTACTGAAGATACTCGAATTACTTTGATTGTAAAAATAAATTGACGTGACTTGACTTGATGGCTGTGAACTAGGCTTTAGTGTTTTTTATTGTCTTTCAGAATAATAAAGAGTCAAAAAACAGACACCAGTCCACGGATCCACGGGGGATGCATAGATATCAATGAGAATAGGGGAAAAAAAAAAAAAGGACACCCAGAAATCCTCTAACCTAATCACGAGTATGGGTTTCGGTACTGACGTGGTCTGTTTATTAAACGACACTAAGCTTTTACGCGCTGAGGGGCTATTGATTCTCGGGTATTCGAATGAGAGGGCAGGCTCAAAGTCTGGGGACAGGGGCACGTTGGACACCTCTTTGAGGAAGGGGGACCTGGGGAATGCTGGAAGAAATTCTGTACTCAGTAGAATGGATGCTAACAATGTCAGACTCGGAAGGTGGGGACTTGTTGAAACGAAGGATATGTTCCCAATTTAAATTGAGAGGATAGTCCGTACAAAGTTGGCTAATCCACCGTTTTTCTTTCTTTTCGTTTTAACCCATTTGATTCAGAGATCATTGTCACGATTTAACTGATTTATTGGTGTCTGTGATCGACGGTGCAACAGATGAAAACATCAGAAAGAAGAAAGAAAAACGGTGGATTAGCCAACTTTGTACGGACTATCCTCTCAATTTAAATTGGGAACATATCCTTCGTTTCAACAAGTCCCCACCTTCCGAGTCTGACATTGTTAGCATCCATTCTACCGAACACAGGAGCGCCCCCCGGCCTTCCCAGGTCCCCCTTCCTCCCGGAAGTGTCCAACGTGCCCCCGTCCCCCGAACTTTTAGCCTGCCCTCCCATTCGAATACGGAATCCCAACAGCAGCCCCTCAGGAACGTTTGCAGCGAGTGATAGCCAGGAGTCGCCCGATGAAGGGACCACGTCGGTTCCGAAACCGGTCGCGTGATTAAGGTTGGTTAGATTTCTGGGTGTCCACGTTTTGATATTTTCCTATTCTCATTTTTATTGTCTTTGATACACACTAGTAGCATTCTGTGCACTCATAATGCTTAGTCGCATTGTGCACTTCTGGTATTGCAATTGGATTGCTGTTTTATTCTTTTTAAGTTTTTTTCTTGTTTAATGTTTAGCCAGAAATTTGGATAAATTGGACGAGAGTATGTCCATCTTCTATGGCAATCCGGAGAACGCTCATTCTTTACGGGTTTTTGAGGTTCAGTCTCAGTATGATCTGCCGCCATTTAGTTTGCGCCCAGCAGATTTTTCTGGACGGCCATTCAAGATATTTCCGGTTTGAGCATTTACCGACATTCGTGTTTTTTTGTGCGCCTGGGCCTGCTTTATGACGCTGACTTTTTTGGCTTAACGTAAATGAAATTTGTCCTGACGCTAGCCTGATGCAGCTAGATTTCCGCTCAAACTTGAAGAAAATTTTGTGCAAAAGTTAACGGAAAAATGGGTTTCAAGTGTAGTATTTTCGACACTGTGGTTCTGGGGCTGCGCCCCCAGATTTTCGCCTGCCTGTCTGCCTGTCATCTTGTTCAAGAGTATATAATAGGAAGAGTGGGAAGCTTGGCCCTTCCTAATGGAATGGCCTGCGAGATGCTCGGCACATTAAGGCCGAAACTTCGCGGGGGTACCACTTACCATTGTTCAAAATATTGTGTTTATATGCGCTTGAACTAAAACGCATCTGATTGGCTAATCGCCTACCTTATGCCAAATTCTACGTCTATATGTGGACCCCCCCCTGAGATCTCGGGGGTCTCGCTTAGCGGTTAAGCGTGTGTTTATAGTCGCAGTCGAACTGAAAAGCACTTATGAGGATTGCGGTAGCTGAGGCTTTTCAGTTCGACTGCATATAAACACACGCTTAACAACGCTAAGGAGACTTCCCCGAGGAGAGATCTCAGGGGGGGGGTTTGCTGAGTACACGTAAATTTGATATAAGGTAGGCGATTAGCTAATCAGCAAGCTTCCCACTCTTCCTATTATATACTCTTGCTCTTGTTCTTAATTGCTGAATGCTGCGACAAATTGATACTGTTTCATTTCATATTTCATGTCATGTCTTTTAGTCTTACAGATTGTGGCAATTGAAAAATTAATCTATGATTTATTCCGAAAATGACTCTACCTGTATATACATCGTACATTAAAAGCTTGTGTGGTCTAAATTAATTCCTGGGGGAGCTTCAACTTGAAACAATTCTTTAAACTTCTGGGGGGGGCGCCCCCAGGCCCCGCGTTGCTTTTCGTGACTCTCTGTATTGTTATATACTTTTAATTTTTTCGCCAATGACTTAGTTTACTCTTAACACGCTCTTAGATATGCAATTGAACGAAACAGTTCCTTTTAAACAGTGTAAAGTAATGTTTATTTAATAAAATACTACATATTTATTAACACAAAAAGTAAATTTAATTTTTAATGCAGCGACCGCAATTCTTGACGCAGCATTAATGCAAATCGTAAAACGAAAAAATTAGGTTTTTTCTAGGCTAAGAATTTTGGGCAAATGGTAGGTCTACCGATTTCTGAGGGGGGCGAAATTTGATGCTTAAAAGAAAGATGCTTAAAAATAGCTATGTTTTGCTGCAGGGCTGAGAATTAAAAATATTTTTACCTAAATTTTTTTGCCACTTACAGTCTGAGAATTTATATAGTCTTTTGATGACTATCACAGCATAGCAAAGGCGCGGATTC
>JASAND010015057.1:0-12062 GCA_030248195.1 Trissonchulus latispiculum | reverse complement strand
GGTTGTACAACGCTTAATGCGTTGATCGCCTCGCCAAGGGCTTTCATTTGATACCAAACTTTGACCACTTTGAAGACTTTCATTTTTAGAACGGCCACCCGACCCACTGTGGGGTGGCAACCGACCAGGTCGGTGGGGCCATTTCCTTGTGGGGGCAGAAGGGTCTTACCAAAGCTGATCAAGACCTCGCCAAAGGGCTTTCATTTGATACCAAACATGACCACTTTTGAAGACTTTTCATTTTTGACCCACACCGGACCCACTAGGTGGGGTACCCACCCACAGGTCGGTGGGGCCACTCTTCGGGTGGTATAATGGCAAAGTTGATCGCCTCGCCAAGGGCTTTCATTTGATACCCAACTTGACAACTTTTGAAGACTTTCATTTTTGACCCACACCGGACCCACTGTGGGCGGGGCACCCACTCACAGGGCGGTGGGGCCACTTTTGTGGGTGGGGCATAATGACAAAAGTTGATCGCCTCGCCAAGGGCTTTCATTTGATACCAAACATGACCACTTTTGAAGATCTCTTTCATTTTGACCCACACCGGACCCACTATGGGTGGGCGCTCTGTGGGTCAGGGGTCACATCTAGCTACTCCGGCAGTATGCTCGTCGTTTTCAACGACCCCGATTTGGCATATGGGTACCACCAGAGGGCCGAAAAAACGCCGTTTTAGTGCCTTTTAGGCCATTTGTGGTGAAAGTGGAACTTAGAAACTTTTCGCCAAAACAGGTGAAAAAATGCAAAGTTTGGGCCTATCTCCTGAAAGCTACAGAGCGAAATTAAAAAATCCCCCTCGTTACTTTGGGCGCATAGTCCCAAATATTCAAATAAAATAAACCAAACCGATCTAGCTGCTAGCCTCAGAAAAAAAAGTTGATTTCAAACGAAGTGCCAAAATAGCGAAAGTCCGACTTTAGGCCTTGGCACAGAGCCAAAGTTGGCTGAGTGCCAAAATGACCTTCGTTTGGTGTTATGGGGATACTGTCTACCAACATATCATAGTAGCATTGGACCAAAAAGCCCAAATCGTTCCAACACTTCGCTAGAAAATGCACTTCCCATTAGCGTTATTAACCGAGAAAAAAACAACCGCACGGTAACTATCGCCTAGTGCAAAATTTCTAAAGTTCCGAATTTTAACCAAAAGTATGGTGATGCTTGTAGTACTTCTCGAGTACTTTTCGATTGTATTTTACCCCTCCCGGACCTCTATTTTGCTGGCACCAAGGCCACGCGATCTCCAGGGGCCGCGCAGACGCCTTACACCCATATATATATGGGCGCTATCGCACCTACATAATATATATATATATATATATATATATATATATATATATATATATATATATATATATATATATATATATATATATATATATATATATATATATATATATATATATAGTTAGGTATCAGAAATATAAGTATATACGTACTCAGTGTGGCGTTGCGATATACAATTACGTGGGGAGGGACGAACTTCAGAAATGAGGCGGGGGGAGCCACTTGTCTGGCTATTTTATACCCCTACCTCTAAGAAATCTTGACAGATCTAAAGTCGATGTGCCCTATGTTAACGTGTGCTTCTAGTAATTAAATTATCAACTCGGGTTGATTGTACCTGTCTCTACTTCTGCTTAAATCTGTGGAACGTTTTACTTGATTTGTTCGTGGCAGAAATTGTTTCGACTAGAGCGCTGGTATTCCCGTAGGCTAACGTTGCG
Organism: Trissonchulus latispiculum; assembly: GCA_030248195.1. Taxonomy (NCBI): domain Eukaryota; kingdom Metazoa; phylum Nematoda; class Enoplea; order Enoplida; family Ironidae; genus Trissonchulus; species Trissonchulus latispiculum. The sequence continues at coordinate 10,329 of JASAND010015057.1, read as the reverse complement.
TACGACGAATCAGATAGAAAAAATAATGTAGCTTATCCTAAAAAGCATTTCTATGGTGCAATTATGCACTCCTGCTGTAATTGTTCTTTGTAGTGCTAAGACATACCTAAGTGGTGGTTGTGTTAAGTACTACGAGTTAGAAATTTTTCAGTATACTCCCAAAAAGTGACTGTTGTTAGCTGGCATTTTTTTAGTGGGGGGGGGTGGGGCCCCCCCACTTTTCGGTTCCCCCTCCACTTTTCGGAGCCCCCCCCCCACTTTTCGGTGTTTCACCCCCCCCCACTTTTGTTGGGGTCGCCCAAAAGTGTCGAAAAATTAAGTTTTTGAGGTCAAATTTTCAAAAATTTTCTGAATTTTTAGCTAATTTATGGACTTATAAGTTAATTTTAAGCTTAAAAAATAGCGATTTTTTTGTGTTTTTACCTGAAAAATGCTAATTTTTCGCTAAAAATTTTGGTATTTTATACCTTGGACTCGCCCCCCCCCCCACCCCCCCCCCCCCCCCCCCCCCAAGCCCCCCCCCACTTTCAAAACCCTAAAAAATGCCAGGTTAGGGTTCATTGACAGTAAAATGGTGGGGTTGTTTTGGGAAATTTTTTGACTTTTTTACCGCAAATAAGAGTAGAACAAGCTGAGCAGGTGTCTAGGCCAAAAATGACCGAGTTTAAAAACAACTGTATAATTTTTGTGCGAAAGGGTAATAGACCCCTTGAGCTGTTGAAAGGTCAACAAAAGCTACATAATGAGCATTGGTCAAATTCCGTGTTTGTGTGTTTTTTATTTCCTAAAGTTTTTATTTTTTGTAGATCCTGGTCCCACGGGTCAACTATTTCCCTGTGGTTCTGGAGAAGGTTCAGCGTTACTTTCTCGGGTTCGTGAACGAATCAGAGATTGATGACATTTGGCTAGACTATGAAGGAATTCCCCTCAAATGGTATTGTCAGGGTATTTTTGAGGATTTTTTCGGGGGTAGGGGGCTGAGGTGGATTGCATTGTTTTGGTTGCAAAAAGAGTCCAAAATTTAGTGGCTGTAGAGCATTTTGCATAAGTGTAACTTCTATAAATCGCCTGCGCTTTTTAGCTAAAACAGACATTTGCCAAAACGCCTGAAGTCAAGCTAAAGACTTAGGTAGACAATTTGCAGGGAAACCTTGAATTTGTTTAAATAATTGGTTAATTTCCGGTTTGAGAACAATACCCGGATTTCCGGTTTGAGAACAATACCCTGGTTTCCGGACATTCGGATCAGGGACGCATCCGGGATTTTGAAAGGGAGGGTGTTTTGAGTTAATGTTACAAATCTTAATATTTTTGCACCGAAATGTTGATAAACAGGGTGTTTTTACAGTCCCCTCCCCGAAATTGCCTTTCTCCCGGGCTTCCCCTTTAGTGTGGTCTATTACGTATGTAGGGGCGCGATAGCGCCCCTACATAATATGGGTATAAAGGCGTCTGCGCGGCCCTCTGGAGACAGTGTTGGCCTGGTGCCAGCTAATTAGAGGTCCGGGAGGGATAAAAATGTTACCATCGTAAAGTACTCCAGTAGTACTACAAGTACCACCATACTCTTGGTTAAAATTCGGAACTTCGAAATTTTGCACTAGGCGAGAGTTACCGTGCGGTTGTTTTTTTTCTCGGTTAATAACGCTTATTGGTAGTGCATTTTCTAGCGAAGTGTTGGAACGATGTGGGCATTTTGGTCCAATGCTACTATGATATGTTGGTAGACAGTATCCCCCCATGCTACCAAACGAAGGTCATTTTGGCACTCGGCCAACTTTGGCTCTGTGCCAAGGCCCCAAAGTCGGACTTTCGCTATTTGGGCACTTCGGTTGAAATCAACTTTTTTCACAGGCTAGCAGCTAGATCGGTTTGGTTTATTTTATTTGAATATTTCGGACTATGCGCACAAAGTAACGAGGGGGATTTTTTAATTTCGCTTTGGAGCTTTCAGGAGATGGGCCCAAACTTTGCATTTTTTGGCCTGTTTGGGCGGAAAGTTTCTTAAGTCCCACTTTTATTTGAAATGGCCTAAAAGTCACTAAAAATGGCGTTTTTCGGCCTTGGGGTGGTACCCATATATAGTAAATCGGGGGCGCTGAAAACGGTGAGCATACTGCCGATACCGCCCGAAGTGACCACTGGTCAGCATGGCTCCTGTGGTTCCTCGCCCAGGGTCAAAGTAGGGAAAACCAGGGGTTTTTTTTCAAATTCGGACCCGTGCTTTTCAGAGTGTTTTTCTAAGAAAAAGTGTGTTTTTCTAAGAAAATGTGTGTTTTTTATAAAAATTGATTTTTCGCGTTTTAAATGCTTTTACGACTATTTTTACTACATATAGCCTATTCCTAGTTGGTTTTTGTCGTTCTAGCGATAAAAGTCAATAGATACTGACGTGTATGGTCGATTTGGACGAAATGAGCGCAATATCATCGAAAAAAAGGAAGAAAAGCGTATTTGCAAGGGGGGGGTCTGGGGGGCGGAGCCCCCCAGAAGCAGAAAATTTTTTAAAAATCGGTAAAAAACCACAATGGAAACAATTGAACCTTTTGATTTTGTAAACCATATTTTCTTTTGAAACGGTGCTAGAGATTTAATGCAGCTTAAAGTAAATAATGTGGTAAACTAATATAATAATAAGTATGTACGTATATATATACTTATACATATACTAGAGGATTACAAAAGAAAAAGGACAAGCACAGAGGTAGGACGCCAAAGCTTTGAAAAAATGAATGAAAAGACAAGCGCGCCGCAGGCGCAAAATTTTTTCAAGAAACGGTCTTCTGTAGTTCAAAACTGTTAAAGAAATTAGTAAAATTTTGCTTCTGAATCTCAAAATTTCGGTGTGTTTTTAAGTGTGTTTTTCTAAGAAAAAGTGTGTTTTTCTAAGAAAAAGTGTGCGAAAACACAGTAAAAAACACAAAAAAAACCATGGGGAAAACTCACTATAAACAGCATTTTTCGGGGTTTTAGTTGGGGTCACATATAGTAAATCGACTACGCTCGTTTCAATGGACATATTGCCGAAATCGAGGGAAGTGACCAGTGGTCACTACGGTCTATGAGGCCTATTGACCAGTGGTCAAACCCCATTAAACAGCGTTTTCGGCGTTTTGGTTGGGGGCATATATAGTAAATCGACTACGCTCGTTTCATTGGGCATATTGCCGAAATCGAGGGAAGTGACCAGTGGTCTCTACGGTCTATGAGGTCTATTGACCAGTGGTCAAACTCCTTAAACAGCTTTTTCCGGCGTTTTGGTTGCAGGCATATACAGTAAATCGACTACGCTCGTTTCAATGGGCATATTGCCGAAATCGAGGGAAGTGACCAGTGGTCACTACGGTCTATGGGGCCTATTGACCAGTGGTCAAACCCCCTTAGACAACGGTTTTCGGCGTTTTGGTTGGGGGCATATATAGTAAATCGACTACGCTCGTTTCAATGGCATATTGCAAATTCCGATGGAAATGACCAGTGGTCACTACGGTCTATGGGGCCTCACTGGTCAAACCCCCTAAAACGCGGTTTTCGGCCCTCTGGCGGTACCCATATATTATATCCGTGTCGCTGAACACGATGGGCATACTGTCGAAGTCTTTGGCGAGGCGAAAAGTTTTCTCCTTATACCACCCACAAACAGAGGTTGCAGCGGCCAAAACTTGGGGCGGAGGTGAGAATTCAGTGGCACTTATATTTATATAATCACTTTTCTGCTCTACCCACGGCACTGTTCAAGCTCCTTGTATCCATTTCCGCATTGCTGGAAAGGGATCCTTTAAAATCGCAGCAGGACAAGTAATAAAAATGCTCCTCCGGAGCATGAAAAAGTAATATGGGTGGTGGTGAGGTTGTAAAATCAAGAGAGGACTAGTCTTAAAAATGCTTAATATGGGGGCTAGGTTCAAAAAAAGAAGAGGACTAGGTTGTGGGCGAATTAATATGGGCACAGCTTCGCCGAGCAACCCATATTCGCGGGCTTTCACGCTTCGCCATGGCGATTGTCATATACAATGCCATTATTGTCAGTCAATAATAACATTTCCAGCAGTTAAACAATCGCTGCAAGTTGCTTGCTTATATATACGTAAACTATATAGTAATTTGGTTGTGCTGGACTACGGCAAGCAACTATAGAAAGAACCAAAGCTATGATTGTAACGCTAACGGTTCAATAGAAATAGAAGATCGTCGGAGAGAGTCCTGAGATTATTGTTGAAATATAGAGTTTTCTTATCAATGGTTAAAATGCACAGTAAATAGTAAGAGTTTATCGAAAGAAATGTTTGCTTCCGCTAAAACTCGTTTATCATAGTTGTATATTATTTACGCACCGTAACTAAAACTGAACACTGGTATATATACATATGTAATACGTATGTATATAACTTTTTCAGTCCGCGAATATGGGTTGCTCGGCGAAGCTGTGCCCATATTAATTCGCCCACAACCTAGTCCTCTTCTTTTGTTGAACCTAGCCCCCATATTAAGCATTTTTAAGACTAGTCCTCTCTTGATTTTACAACCTCACCACCACCCATATTACTTTTTCATGCTCCGGAGGAGCATTTTTATTACTTGTATATATGATATTTTTGCCAAAATGGTCAAATTTTCAAAAATTTTCCGACTTCGCCGGATGTTTTTTCGGAAGAATGGCTATTTTTAGCCTAAATCCAGACATTTTTGCGAACTTTTTGCATTTCTACCTACAAAATACGCCAAAAAATTGTATTTTTAGCTCATTTTTGCAAAAAATCTTCCCCCCCCCGGGGCCGGGCCCCTCCCGGGAAAAATCTATTAAAAATACCCTGGATAAAATTCTCCTTCGGACAACTCAAAAGAAGGTGGTTCCAGTCCCCAAAACCCCTTCCCTGAATATGCCCATGATCCGGATATCCGTTCACATCTTAGACAAAGTAATAAAAATTTAGCAACATTTTAACAAAAATTTCACAATAAATTTTAAATATATTTTTCAAAATTTTTTCTAAAATATTTTTAGAACCAGGGGTTGTAGCTTGCTTGGCTTTATGATACAAATTCATAGGGCATCGAAAAATTGTCAGGAAAATTGAAATTTTGAGTGTAAAATGAAGAAGTTTCTCGACTTTAAATTTAGAATAGATGGATATCCGGATGTAAAAAATATCCCGTGACCATCATAGATGCATGTATATCGAAGTTTGTTTTAGGCAATATCCAATCGGGGTTTTGTTTGATCTTCATGTCCCAGAGAAGAACCAATTACCCTGGCAATTGACTGTACATTTTAAGGTATAAATTTTTTATTTTATTGAAATTTTGCAAAATATAATCGTAATCTACTAAACCTTCTTTTGTAGAATGGCGGTAGGAGGTGGGCGCTACCGGAATGTTTTTTTGGAAATTATAAATATCTTTCAAAGGGGTCAATTTTATGAGACAAATTGCTTTATTCTAAAGGGTGTTCCCCCACGCACAATAAAATTGTAAGCCAAAGAAGCTTTCCATTCTATATGTATATGTATTATAATAATTTATGTATTTTTCGTCTGGTTGCCGACTTTCTTGCGTCCACCCCCCCCCCCCTTCCAATCCCCTATAAAATCTTGGGATTTTTTGCATTTTCTGTGTAGCATTTCCCGGAAGAAACGGTGCTGCGCTGTCGCGTCCGTGAGGTAATTCAGTCCCACTTCATGCAGTCCCTCAAGGAGGCGGATCAGCTGAAGCATCGCGGTGAGATCATCAATCAGATGCAAAAGCAGGATCATAAGCAGCTGTGGACGGCCTTGGCTAATGGTTGGTAACTATACAGATATTTTTTCGAGGGTACAACAGAGGGGGGGGGCAACGCTAGGAATTTTACACAGTGCCGGTTTCTGTAGGATTTTGGTTCGTGATAAGCAAGATAGAACGAAACTTGTAGTTTTTTTGAATCAAAACCTATGAGTGAAGGGTTTTCGTGGTCAGTTGTTTTTTGTATGTAACTGTAGTTTTTTTCAAATGGCTGACCACATGTTTTCGAAGTCGTAAATTCTACCGAAATTCTGTGGGCGACTTTTCGCTCCACTTGGGGGGCTTTGGCGCTGTTTTGACCCTTGAACTGTCTGTCTACGTTTGTCTTTGACTTTTCTAAGCGGACAACTGAAACTTAATTGACGATTTCTTTTATGTTGTATTTATAAACATCAATGAACAACGTTAATGCCGGGCTGCTTTGGCAATCAGTAGCTTTGCCGAAACTTTGTGTACATAGTTTCGGTCCAAACTATGTATTAAAATTTGCTTTTCATTATGTGCAAGTTGTAGTTGTTTACATTTCGAAATTCCTAAATTAAAATTTGCTCTAATTTAAATGTTTAGACAGATTTGATCAGTTTTGGAGCACCAATAGACGTCTGATGGACAACACCACAGAACCGATTCGACACATTCCCTTTCGGCTGTATCATGTGGCTGGTCAGAGCTCAAATGTACGGTCTACTGTAGCTGTCAAATTAATTACGGTTTCAAAGCTGATGTTTCACGTAAAGTTAGCCTGAAAATTTTAATTGATAATTTTTTATTTAAGAAACATTCAAGTAAAATTGCTGACAGGCGGATCTGTGAAGGATACGCAAGGCATTTAATCATAAAGAAATAATGGCAAATCGTCAAAGTCAATGGCCTTTTAGTCCGAAACAGGAGAGTACCCAACTGGTCGTGTGGTGATTTTTACAACGGGTTTGATTTTTGAGTCAGTCAAGATGGCCGAGTGGTCTACGACGCTGGTCACAATCTTCGATCTTTCTGTCGGTGGTTCAATCCCCGGAGGCCACAAAGCTTTCTCGACTCTAGCCAACCCAGCTATCCATCCTTAACTGATCAGTAAATGGGTACCACTACGGTGGGAAGGTAACAGGAGTCTGCATAGAAGGGCCGGCCCCCCTTCCACGGATGCAGTCATCATTTGAGGTGACACTCCTGGCTCTACGGCTGAGAATCCGGGGATGAGCACAGGTACCCTATGTCCTGTGGCAGGACAGAGATATCTTTAGGGGTAAATCGTTACGGTTACCTTTACAACCCTGAGGATTTTGACTTGACTATTTGCAAACAGGCGCCGTTTTTTTTCTTGTATCAACTGATGTTATTATAATGATTGAGTGTCCAAGTGTTTTTTGTTTTTCTTTGTTTGCAGACAGGCTCAATGCTAACCATTCAGCGACTGTGCAAACCCTGCAAAGAGACCGGTGAAGTCCAAACCTTGACAGATCTGATTCAGAACTGTGCCCGACAGTTTGCCAATTTCGGTTCGTTCGTTTTTTCGAATTTTCGAAAAAAATCGGAAAGTCTTACTTTACGTTCCGATTTTTCTGCAAATTATTTGTGTGTGTTTTTTGGTTTCTGACGAGGCGGGTCGGTGCTTCTACCTGTTACGGTTCGGTTACCGGGTTTGTTAATAAAATCCATCTCCAAAAATGCCGCAGAATTGGTCAGCCAAAAAACCCTAAAGAGGTATATACTCTAAATTTAAACTCACTTTACCATAAATGCTGGCTATTTCCGAGGCAAAAATTTCTCCCCATGTCTGGGGGCACAGGTTTGGAGGGGGGGCCCACAGTGTTTTCGTAGAATGTTTAAAAATGGCTATTTTTTGCTGCTGAGCTAAAAATTTTACCATTTGTTACCTAATTTTAAGCTTAAAATAGCGCTGATAAACGCTTAAATAGGCCTCAAAATCCTATGTTTCCGAGCAGCTTTGGGTTCTCGGTGTAGGCCGGTCCGAATCCTGGGGTACTCTCGTGTAGGAGAAAGCCAGCATACTCCCCAGAAAAGTCTTTTTTCAGTACCTCTCCTCCAAAAACCAACATAATATAGCACAATTTGATGGTAGGAAAGATATGTCGTACGTATGTATGTAGGTACATGTAGGATACTGATTTTGCATCATGTACAGAATTCATTAGTTTACGTTATATATATATACATTTGCTTGATTGTATTGTATACTTTAGATGAGTGGAAATTTGTGAGTCATGGTGTAGACTTGCCCCTGGACACGCCTCTAGGTTGGCTCTGTGTCAACTTTGCCTACCCGGACAATTTTGTTCACATTTCTATCATACAGAAATCAACTGTAACATCCTGATTTTGAACAGAATAATTTCTGATTTTGTAGAAACACTTTTTGGTTTTGATTGAAGAAATATTGTAATTATGGACAATAACCATATTTGATTGAAGTTTATGTTAAACTGGCACTTTCTGAAATTGGCTGTTTTTGTTTTAACACGTTTTTATTTATTGATGTTCATGTCAATCAATAATTTGCCGGCATATGATGTATTCTAAGCATTATTTATGATTTTTAGTATAATGAACGATTACTATGTACATTATGTGTTACTCTAGCTATTTTTGAAGATTAGAAATTAAAGATGCTAATTTTTTGTTTCTGTCCTAATTTTGCTGAAACATTAATGTTTCAATAGTTGGAGACTTGTGTATAAATTCAATGCTGGATACATTTCAGTTTTTTCTGTCATGAAATAATTTATCTGTTATCATGTAAAGTGTAATTCCTTGCTTATATATCTATTGAATTTATTTATATTGCTGTATTATTTAAGTTGCCAATAAAGCTGACTTGCTGAAATAAAGCGTTTCATTTCTTCGTCTGCTGCTTTATGTTCTTTCGTATTTACTTGAGTTTTGACTTGCTGCAGTGTTTCAGTTTTTGCTTTATAAAGGCTCCTTTTATGTTTTTTCTGGCAGAGCTCTTAAAGCAAAGCTTACGTTTTTCAATCTCCGAATTTATGGTTTGGCCCACTTAGCTGGTTATAGGTGCAATATTTTGCGTGTAAGAAACTTGCTCAAGGTTTTTTCTAACTGCGCTACACTGCGTCTTGCAACTGCAGTCATTGTAATCTATTCTGAAGGAGTTGTTATAAACCTTTAAAGCTTACCAATTTATTTTACGCACTTTACTAATAGTTTTTTGCTTTAGCCGGTATGTTCAACGACTGCGAACTTTCATTTCTGTATTTATCAATCTTTATTTCTATTACTTTTGTTACTGTCTGAACCTAATAGAAGTTACTATTCCTTGCTAAATGATATTTGCTAGACTGATGCAATTTCGCTGATAGAATACGTTTTTAGTCTAAACCTAAGCAAAATTTGAAAGCCTGACCAAACCAATTTTTCAGAGCAAATTTAGGGCCAAAAGTGTAACATAACATATTTCTTGGAGAGTGGTAGAGTAACCCTCCACCCCTGTTATAGGTGTGTTAGATGGGATGGGATCCCTCACCACCAAAAAGACATGTTCGCGACCCCTCCCAGATTTTAAAATTTTACACCCCTACCCCCAAACATGCCAAAAATATCGAAAGTTTAGGTGGTCTGACAATTTTGGCCGACACCCCCCTTCTCGAGCCGAACCCCACACGCTGTAGCGCCGCGAGCGTGCCACAGAGGATAACTGCATATGGCCGAGATGTCATAATATTGGAAATTAGCGAATTCGTAATAACCTGATTCCAGACTACCAGTTCTTTAATATAAACCCAACTACCAGGCACAAGGCACAGTTTACATAAACGCCAGGAACGACAGGACAGCACAGGATACCAACCCAAATCTGAATCAAATGGGTTAAAACCTGAGTCTCTGCACCAAAGGCGGTTCACACCGCCCTTCCGTACTTTAGCTGAGGGGCGAGCCGGGGTGCTCAACAGCACAAGCATCTCGCCCCTCTATTGCAAACAGTTGGTTCGGACACCCCCCATGCCTAGTAGAGACTCAAGTTTTAACCCACAGTAGCAACAGCTAGTTTCTGTCTCTCTCACATAGTCCACATAGTAAACAGGACAACAACAACACTGTTCGTCTTATAAAGTAGACTGTAAATTGTATAGTTACAGGATGCCACAGACTGGAAGGGGGTGACTGTCGTACAAGATGCATAGCTGTTCTGCTTAATTGGAATTCTGTTAGCATGCCTTGTATGTGTTAGGGGTCATGGGTCATTTGATTATCCCGAATTTAAGCACTTGTTGCAAACGTGGTGTACAGTTACTTTCACTTTCCCCCCCTCTGTCTGAAAAGCACTAACCTTCCGTGTGACTACTTTTATGGGGATAAATGAGTGTGGCATTGAAATTGAAAGTAAGTTACACAGTAGAATTTTAAGGCCTGCATTAGGCTATTCCATTTGAATTCTTGTTAATCTAAAGAGACGCGCCCTATATTCGCAGGCAATCAACACTGTTTGTTCCACACACATACCTACGCGACACACACTGCACAGTACCGCAGACTAATAGTTCGGACATAGACTTTACTTTACACCAACACTGGACT
>JASAND010015056.1:0-39858 GCA_030248195.1 Trissonchulus latispiculum | reverse complement strand
TCTGTACTTCGTTCAGTTACGTATTGCTTGTTAAGCTTACAACTTTAGCTTATACTGAGCTAACGAAAAGCTGAATCGAAAAACAGATTTCAGATTCGTGCTCAGCGCCCCAGAAAACCCCTGTATGCATGTTTTCAGCAAAATTCTTTTCAAAAAATTTTTTGGTTCCCCTTGGTCCCCCCTTACCAAACAAAAATTTAAAATTTTTTAAAATTTTAAAATTTTTGAATTTTTGATTTCACCAGCCTCCAGTATGCACCCACACCAAATTTCAAAGTTATTGGTCAAAAAAATCAAAAGTTAGGGCTGGGGGGGGAGCGCAAAAGATCCCAAGATACTTAACGGCCTAAGGAAAGACACTAAAACCAGGATTTGGATCAGGATCGAGCATCTGAATCAGTTTTTAGCTTCACGATCAGGATGATCCTGAGTTCCTGAATCCAATCCTGGGATAAATTTAGCTTTATCCCCCCTCAATAAAAGTTGGTCAACTTCAATGACTTATTGCAAAGAGCAACCAAACTTTAGAGCATGATACATATTTTGTTGGAATGCTCGAGATGTACCCTATTTAATGGTGTAAAGCAGTTTGTTAGCTTGCTGCAATAAAAAGTTAAGCTTAAAAGACTACCAAGGTTGCCGGTTTTAGCCAGTTGATTAACTTTTATTGAGCATGGATAAAGTTCAATTGGTCCCAATCCTGAAATGAATCTGATTTCAGGCTCTTGCTTGATCATAATGTGGAATTGGATTCTGATTCTGGTTTTACTCACCTCATTATTTCTGGTCCGAACGATTAGTAATGATGGCAAAAGTTAAACATAATTGCCTTTCAAATAAGTTTTGCCTTCTTACGGATTCTGCAGGAAGACGCTGCCATGCTCATTCTGAGGAAGGACCGGGAGGACAGCAGTGTTGGCATCTGGGATGGGATCCCATGGGATCCCATGGGATGGGATGGGATGGGATTGAAAACTCATCCCATGTGGGATCAGTGGGATTTTGTGGGATCATTTTGCCTTACAATGCCTTCAAACACCGTTTCCAGATTTTGAAAAAGTGCAATATTTTGGTAAATTTGGCATAAAAATGTCTGTTCAATTTCATGATTGGCGTTTTGATGACTATCAGCAAAGCAAAGCATGGAGCTCTTGGGTGCTGGTATCGCTTTTCTAAATGTAACCTTACAGGCTCCAAGTTTTGTGATGCACGTTGATGAAACTTTCCAACAAATATGGTGGTCTTTAACATTCTGGGACCAGTCCCGAATTTTTAGGTGAAAAATAAAAATCTTTGGTTTTTGCCAATATTCTGTCAGTTCGTTATCGATACACGTGATTGGTTGATACAAATGGAAAAGGGACACCGAAATGAACATTTTAGCATTTACGACCTTTGAGCTATGTTAAGCTAGCAGTTAAAAGGGTCTATCATGAAAAATTTTTAGATCACGGATTTCGATCACTTTCGCACATAAACTAACCACATATGTCGTACATATCAAGTTCAAATTTTGACTTCTGCGTTCAGTTCTCCCATCAACCCATCAACTGTGTGCAATTTGAATATGAGCGAGTACGAGAGTTTTGCATACAGTTGAAGCAAATTTTCGCAAGTCAGTCAACTTCAAGTTTTTATAAAATGAATAAATATGTTCAAATGCAAAAATATGCAATTTTGCAATATAGCCTGGTCGGAGATCGGATCCAACAACTGCAACGAGCGGCGGTGTATTAGGCTAAGTCTATTTTCGATTTTTGTATAATCTAAATGATGATTTAAATTTAAACTTAACTGATTTAAATAAATGAGAATCTAGCGGGTTTCAGACCGTAACAGCTATTCAACTGATTAAGGAAACATAAGATTTATTTTTCCAACAAATGAACAGCCTAATCTGGCATAGAGATAACTTTTAACGAGATAACGGAGGTTTTTCAAAAAGAAATTTCGTGTGGCAGGTACTAAGGTCTCAGATAGAAGTGGAAATTTTATGATTTCAAGCACATAATTTTGCCTGATTTTCTTCGTTCTTGACAGGCAGAGTCTAAGTCTCATGGCCTACAACAAATTCGTAGCGGGAGACTATTTGGACCACGCTTCAGACAACACCAGAATGGAAGGATTTATATCTAAAGAGGGAAGATCAACGGCACAGGAGGTGTGCATGGTCCCTCCTGTGTCCAACAGATCAAAGTCTTATTTCAATGGAATCACTGGTAAATTGGAAAGGATTCAAATACAAGCTAAGTTGTTAAGTTTTTTTAAATATTAAGTATTAAAATCTTTGAAAAGCTGTATCGGGACTACGTTGATTGAAATTAGGTTGTGATAGGCACGGGGGGTGAAAAAGGTCTCCCTGTGCTTCTATCACATCATCAATTAGTTAATCAAAAATAAATTTCAGGTAGATAAAATTGTGTAATTAAATTTTTTCGGACTAATAATTAAATCCCAACGTTTCTCCCTTTTGTTAAAGTAAAACTCAAAGCTTAAACTTATGTTAAAAACGTTTAAAACACCAATTTTTAAAATCTAAATTTTATAGAGCTTCTCAGACCGCATCTTTCAGTCTTTCCTTTCATAGAGCTCGCCCTCCCTTGCCATCTCCACTTCTGCAGCCTATTTTTATCTCTTTTGCCTACCGAGCAGGCAATTCCTTTTCCGCCATCATAGTTGCTATTACCAAGCGGGGGGCAACAGCAGTCGGATAAACGACTGCTGTTGCCTTGGGCGTGACTGAAATAACCGTATGGTAGTTCTGCTTGGGGATCGTGTTTCTGTCCATGATCTTCGTCTCTCCGCCTCTTGACTGCGGTCTGCGGAGAGCACCACATACGGGCCACGTCGTGTGCCTACAAGTGGGTGAGCCCAAACCAAAAAAAAAAAAATATAGCCTGGTCGTAAAACGCCTCTCTGTAAAAATCAGCAATTTTCACACTTTTATTGAAAAAGTTTCATTTCAGCGCCAAAAAATCTCTACACTGGCAAAGGATTCCAAGCAACATTGGGTATCGTTTGAAACCTTCATACATGTACTGTGCCACTGTGGAATTAGAATTTTTAGTTACAATCTCTAGTTTTTTTTATAATCTGCAGCTAAACAAATCTTAATGACCCTCATTTTTGGTCACCAAAAGCGACCGAATTTAGCGACTTTCGGCAGTTTGCTAACTTCACAAAATAATTAAAAGTTTTTGAAGACCTGGTTCAAAATTGTAATTCCACAGTGACACAGTATCTGTTTGGAGTTTTACAACTATACAAATGTTACCCAGTATCTTACATCAGTTTCGAGTTTTTTGGTGCAGAATTATAATCGACACTTTTTCGATTTCCTATTTCGACACAGCAGACCTCTGCTTGCTTTTGAATTTTTCTCTTAGTGCCCCACCCCAGTTGCTTTCGCGATGAGGAGTACTGCTAATCAAATTTTGCACTGGGTCCACTGTATGGCACGGAATAATTGCATATCGCAATTACCCGAGGCGTAGGCAAGGCTAAAGTGAATTTTCTCAACAACCGAAGGAGATGAGACTTAAATTTGATATTATTTAATTTATTTTATTTTAATTTTACACAACCTTTGAGCTATCTCTTGTGTGGTCAAATCAGTATAAGCCAAAAACGATTTTGGGGGTTAAAAACGACCATTTTTGAGGAAATTAGTTTTGTCAAAATTATTGCTAAATTTTACGGAGAATTCTGAATTATTGATACTCAATCGATTTAGTCCTATCGCTTTACTTCTCAATTTATACAATCTAATTGCACATTTTATTAATGCTTATTAGCTGGAGTTCGTTGCTTTAAGCTAGAGATTTGGCCGACAAACGTATTTGGTAAAACTTCGATCACTTTATTTTAAACATCAATTTCTCAAAAACTACCCCATGGATTTGCGTAAGCTATGGCAGAAGGAAAAAGAAAAAGACCTTGAGCCAAATCCATAAAATTTTCTTCGACCGACATGTCCTTCATATCATGGCACGGAAAAATTTTGCCCCATTCCATAGTTTGGAAAAATCGATACTCAAAGTTTGATGGTCTATATTTAGTTAGTATGTCAAAAAATTTTGCTGGTTTTTTGCAAATTTTGCTTTATTCGTATTTACTGATTATAAGCTTTAAAACGGTGTGTCAAATTTTTCCAACTCGCAAAATTGCGAAAGTTTATTGCGTTTCAAAATTCCCCTCACAAAAGGATACCACCACATTACGACCTTGCGACAATATTAAAATTTCAATGCTACAGTAATTGCACGGTCAAATACCGCAAGTGGGATTATATGGGATTGGAAAAAGCCAGTTCGGACAAATGGGATGGGATGGGACGGCGAATTTGAAAATCTGGTGGGATGGGATGGGATGGGATCAGAGAATTCGTCCCATTTGCCAACTCTGGAGGACAGCTCCAGCTCAATTGCGGCGCTTCCACCCGTATTAGGTTAGATAATTGAACAGCACATTCGGAGTTAGTCTCATTTTGATACAAAGGTTGTTGTTTGTTGTTTTGTATTGAAGGCTTGTGCTGTGTGTGTGCTGCTCCTCGGGCTAGCCGCCAGACACTGCAACGCCGAGATCGACGGAGCATGTTTCTTGGAGACATCATTCGTCGCAACGTCGACAAAACTTTGAAAGTCCTTCTGAGTTCTGGCAATTTGATTGAGTTGACCAACCTTACGTGGCCAGTCATCTGGCATACACTTTCCACCTTCGAAGGAGGTAGTAATCAATCACATTGTGATGTCTAGTGTAGACGTAGAGTTGTGCCCGGGACTTGAACCGGGCCTAGGGCTCCGGGCCGGGCCTGCACCGGGCCGCAGAGTTGTATGCGGGCCGCGGGTACCAGCGGGGCGGGGCGGGGCGGGCCGAATTTTACTACCCGCGCGGGCCGCGCTGGCCGATGCGGGCCGATTTTGGGCTACTTTCCTGGACTAATTTTGCTTTCTAGAAATTTCATACATTCCAAATCATATACAAAAGGAGGCAATATTTCCTATTTTTAAAGACTATTTGACTTCGTTATACCGTTCGATACCTTCAGTATGCACTATATATACATACTCAGTTGGTATTATATATCAGTGGATCGAGTATTAATCTGTAGCTGTTGAGTAAACATATGTAAAAACCAGTGAAAACTACAGGTTTTATTTGTATTGTATTTAGTCTAACTTATAATCTATTATACCAAAGTATCTCCTGAGAAAACTCATCAACGATGTTCATCATCAAGATCATCATCATCAAGATCAACGATGTTCTGTAGAAATTATAAGTAGAAACTTATTTATCATCTACAAACGTGAATCCTGTGGTTTCTACTTGAAGTTTTTTGTGGGTGTTTAGCACTGAAAGTGAGGGTCAGCAAATTTGCCGAAATGCCATTTTTAAAATTTTAGCGCCTATTTTCATGGCGGAGAAACTGAATTTTTAGTTTATTTCGGAAATTCGTGTTTTGCACATAAATATAAATCCATGATAACGTCTTACTGAAGTTCCACAACAAAGTGGGTCTTATCTCGATTACCCCCCACTACCACTCAAAATCCTTAAAGCTTGACCAAATGAGCTAAAATTTGGTATGGATATGTTTTCGACGAGTTCAAATATCGCAAAATTTTTCGACTTCGCGAAATTCGAATTTTCGATTTCTAAAGGGGTGACCAAGGTAAACCGAAAAATTTTTGTCTTCGACTTTGCTGAAAAGTTGTATAGGGGATTTCGGGGTCGTAGAACACGAATCTGAAGTCCATTTTTCGATAATATAAGCTAAAGTTGTAAGCTTAAGTTACAGGCGTATGCTGAGCTAACGAAAAGCTGAATTCGAAAAAACAGACTTCAGATTCGAGTTCTACGACCCCGAAACCGAAACCTATGCACAACTTTTCAGCAAAATCGAAGACAAACAAGTTTTCTGTTTTCCTTGGTCCTCCCTTGAAATCAAAAAAATTGAATTTCGCGAAATCGAAAAATTTTGCAAAATTTGAGCTGATCATAATCGAAAACATACCCATACCAAACTTTAGCTCATTTGGCTAAGTCTAAAGGATTTTGAGAGGTGGGGGTAATCGAGATAAGACCCTAGGGCGT
Organism: Trissonchulus latispiculum; assembly: GCA_030248195.1. Classification (NCBI taxonomy): domain Eukaryota; kingdom Metazoa; phylum Nematoda; class Enoplea; order Enoplida; family Ironidae; genus Trissonchulus; species Trissonchulus latispiculum. The sequence continues at coordinate 33,762 of JASAND010015056.1, read as the reverse complement.
TATGGAGAAAACTGTCTGTTTGCTACGGCGGCGCCGCTTTCAAATCCAATTTTCATTTTTCATACAATTAATAGGTGGTTAGTTAAGCTCGTTAAATGCTGATACTAGCTGTCAAGGATATGCGACAAACATTTGAAGAAATGAGCAAAATCCCTGCCCACAAATTTTTCATGGTGTATACCCTTTTGGTTAAGGGAAGCTAAGCTTTTGTTACCACTTTAAGAACTGTAAATTGGTAAACAACTAAGTTCAAATCAGACGCACAGAAAAATATGCGGGTTCCGGAAGCGGAAGTATTTTTCAAAATACATCAGTTTTCATGCTCAGGAACTACATAGCTAGCAATTTTTACGTGCGGGTACCAGCGGGCCGGATTGCACGTGTGCGGAGTGTTGCGGGCCGCGGTCATAAGGTGCGGGCTCTGTGCCGGGCGCGGGCAGGAAAAATCGGCCCGCATACAACTCTGCCGGGCCAGCCCGGGCCCGGTTGTTGGAGCGGCAGGCCCGGCCCGGGCCCGGTCGGCCGCAAAGGCCCGGCCCGGGACGACCGGGCCTGGGAGGCCTGGCCAGGCCCGGTGAGGCCCAGTCAAATTTTTACTATCCATTTTCTAATTTTTTTTCCACAATTTCTTCACTAGACAGTCCAATTTAAGCTTACGCAAGTTGTCTAAGTTGTAATAAATAGAACTAACTATTGTTTGACACTATGTTTTGTATGACGGGCCTACACCGGGCGGTCTACCGGGCTTTGAATCGGGCCACCGGGCCCGGGCCGGGCCGAGCCCGGTTGGTTCAGCAGGACCGGGAAATTTGTTAACGGCACAACTCTAGTCTAGTGCAGCAAACAACAACAAACGAACAGAACAACTAGAGTAGCGACAACCTCCATCAATTTTCAAAAATTATCCTGAAAGGATGCCTCACTGAAGAAGTAACTGAAGTAAGTAAATTTTGAGTTTAGACATCGCCATATATACTCAGATACTTCAAAAGAAGCATCTAACAATGTTAGGGCCATTTTTGCTTGCTACTTACTACGTTGTCTTCATTTTATGTTTTATTGTCCATGTCCAAACCAGTTTCTTAGCCTTCCGATTCTAATCACCACGGTTAGAGCTGAACGAGTGAAATTGAACAAAGAGCTTAATGATTGAAATCAAACTATTCTGTCCACGATAATTTTGCTTGAGTGGAGCTAAAGAAAAAGTTCGGAAAACCCTAGCTTCACGAACTACCCAAACTGCAAGCAAACGTAACAAGACTACACTATGTCTTTACTGTAAATATAATCACTGATCGCTACATTTTACATACAGAAACTAAAAAGCTTACAAAATACCAAATCCTAAGAAAAGAAAATCATACAATGTTCATACAATCGTACTTATGCCACAAAATTTAAGGTGTTGTTTTCTGTATTGTTTATCGAGGGCATCTCTCAAAATTTTCTATAAACCAATTTGCTGAACAAAATCATAAATAGCTGTCTACACTATTTCAAGTCTTGAAACTGCTTCCAAAACTTTTTAGCTTTGTCAGCATCTTTAAGCTCCAGGAATATAGACCGTGTCTCAAATTCCCCGGGAAAATGCACACGCATTATTTTAGAATAGAATTAAGAAAAGCATTTGATTAGAAAGCACCTTAAAATTCCCTGAAAACATCGATTAATAGAAAATGCTTATTCTATCCAGAAATTTGTACTGACAGGTGCTGCATTTTTACACTTTGCTTCCAGGATCCCAAAAATGTAAACATCAGCAACAAATGCACTGTACAAGGAATCAACAACAGCCCTACACAGAGGGCAAGAATAATCACATTTAGCAACTACACAACAATATACATAAAGATTGAAAATTTAAGTTTGTTTACCAGAAAATATGATTACCTAATGAAATAGAATAGAGCAAGAAGTGCAAAAAGCAGTTTCTCTAGCCAACATGGATTGTCGTCTTAAAAGTTTGAAATCCGATAGACAATTTATCTCCCAGCCTTAATTTAAGAGTAGAGTGATAGATATATACGTTATGTACAACTGTGACCAAATGAACCCAAACCAACTTTTAGTTCAATAGGTTAGGTGTTAAAAGCAAAATAGAGTCGTGTGTCGTGGGTGACACACAGTGTACTTGCCAAATTGGGGGAGGGTCGATTGTATCCAAAAATTGCCGTAAGTTAGACCAAACTAAAATTGCAGGCAAAAAAGTCTTCCCACTCACTATATATGCAGTCTGCTGTCATACTTCTGCACACCAAAAATCTAAAAGAACACTGCCACAACTCACACGAAAAATAAACACCAAAATAGTACAAAACTCTATTGCAATGTCATCTGTTCACTCTCACATCATCAGATCAGAAAACACTGCTACCAATTACCATTCTCACTCTATTATATAATAACTTATGTCTATAACTGTAAATCAAAAATGAGTCACACGACATACAGAAAAATAAAAAATTTCATAGAGGTATACAGTATACATTACAAAAAAGCATAAACTGAATGACACACTCATGTAGTGACAAAACATTTACAGAAAATTATATATCGTTTGTTCATCACAAAATATGCAAATATAAGAGAAATATGCGATTGGTTGGCGACTGGAAAGTGGAAAGTTTTCCGTCTTTTCCTTTCCTTTTTTGCTAATCTCATCCAACATTCTTCAATCAGTCAGTCAGGCAGTAGTCCCCAGGCTGGTCCATCATGACATGAACCGCATAATTGCCCTCAAGGCATACAGCAATTCAGCCTGCATTCTTGCCTCAGCAATGATAAGATTTACGTGAATCTACAATAAAGCAGAAACCAAAATGAGGAAAAATTAAAATAAAGCATAAAGTATATATAAGTAAGCATATATATAAGTTAAATCCGTAGGTAAACCTAACTCCTACATATTATATGCGTATTCCATTCAGCTGAAGAAAACAAAGCGGCTTCAGCCAAAAGTCGAGTGTAAACCTCCTTTTCCGCGTTTAGTTTTTATTATTTGGCACTGTGCCAGTATGCCAGCTGCGCCTATTGACATTTGCACTCTCCGGGCAAAAGCACATTTATATAATGCAAGTATATATATTCGTACGAAAAACGATATACCTGACACCAAGACATATCCGGTTTTAACAAAATCGCTAAAAACGCATAACCGCTAATAACAAAACGATACAGTTTTTATAGGTGCACGCAGAGTGCACTGCACAGACAATTACGCACATGAAACAGCTAAATATACACTTGCTTGCAGTATTCATCCAACAAATATCAAGAGCAATTTCTGTGTATATATATATAGAAAAAAGTGCAATGCAATTTATTTTGCTTTCCAATAATAGTAAAGTTAGCTCCGAAAAGCGGATACTAAAATTTACATTCTAACTATCCCACAGTTTCAGCAAAAGCTGATTGTCCATGAACCGTTCATATCGGTAATGGGTTTAGCTTTACCAAACTTCTACATTTAGTTAAAATGACCCAGCGCAGCAAAAAACCTGAGTCCCAACAATTCTTTCTTTGGATTTTGTGAGTAGGCAGCAGAAAGTGTAAGTCGTAACACTGCCAGAAGTGCTCTCAGATATGCACACTTGCAGGCGAAGCTTCGAGTGAAGGGCACGAGCGCAATTCATGAGGACTTCGCCAGCAAGTGAGCCTACAAATTTCTGTGTGCACAGCAAGCAGTGCTACAAGAAGCCAGCAGAATACTTTCGTCTTGAATGTCATTACTTCAAAGACTGACATTTATTCTAATCTATATGTATATATAATCTGCCAAAAATTGCGAGAAACGATTCTACATAAATACTTCCGTACTTATGCACCATCCCTTCCCTTGTCAAAAATTAGTTTTTAGTCCTAAGGTAAAATCTCGGTCTGAAATCGGCGGTTTCTGGTTTCCGCATGCAGAGCATAAATTTTGCCCCAGCGGGTCAACAGCTCTCTTGCAATTCTACTATAATACTGTTAAACGGATTGATGATGTTGTCAGAACACAAACTCAGCCACCTTAAGGCAGGACTTTATGAAATTATAGTCAAAGATTGAGAGCAGGAACAGGTGAGAGGAAAGTTGATATCTTGAGACGAACCCCTCCTGCTCAATCTCAGTCAACCGACAGAAGCTTATGGGGTGCCGGCCGGTGCTTATTGTCGGAATCACAGCCTGAAGCTAGACGTGATAACTTGAATGGTCACCACACCAGCACACGAACTTAATTATTTCTTGACAGAAAGAATCAACGACTGAAAAATGAACCTCAATCACGCCTCCGCTTGGCTTCACAACATCCAGTTTAGAGCCATTGGCAATTGATAACCCACCCACTCGATTTTATCTTGATATGTACCTGAATTTTTGTAATGTCTACATTTTCCCATTTTTTATTCAACTAATTACTAGAAACAGTTTGAAGAACATCTGAAGATCCCTCACCAAGGCAACCAACCAACTGGTATATACATTAAAAATACCTTCGTACTTATGTCACACACGTATAAAGAATAAAACCGTGTCGAAATTCAACGTAAACAAGTTATATATATATATATATGCGTCTATACATCCAGGGTATATATATACCTGCTCAGAAGCATGGATGAAGAACCAGTTTTATATAATAGAACAGTTTCAAAGATGATTTTTTTGCAAACATAGAAACGTAAAACATCACCAAAAAAACATCAAACGATAGCTATATATCCCCCGTTGTTTTTAAAGGAAAAGACGTCCAGCCAAACAGCAATGAAAATAAAATCAGGCAAGCAAAATTTCTGCCGATCCCGATAGGAAAGCGTTGACGACCTACAGATTGAACTCGATTCGAAATCCCTTGGAAATAAACAGAACCCAACGAACGAAAAACCCTGGTTTTCAATTCTGTTAAACTACAAATCCTTTCCTGAACAGTCGTCTTCCTCCCTCAAATGCCGTTGCATACAATATATACTTGGAATGTTAAGCTTGGACTATTAGCTACGTAGTTTATCGGATTATTACGTTATCGGATTATTACGTACTTATATACATAAATATAGAGAGGCGTCTGGGCCGGGACCGGGGCTGGGCCCCAATTGGAGAAAGTACGATTTCATACGTATATATATAGTGATCTAACTACTTGTTCAGTGGCGCAGAAGTCTGCACAAAATAGCAGTCGACGCTAAGCTTAAGGTTTGATTAGTAGCAAAATTATAAAAAACTCTACGACTAATCAGATCTGGAAACCTTTACCTATCCAGACTATGAAAAAACAAAAGACCGACTCTCTATTCACGTGAATTTCATTCGCATAATATATAAGTATATTCCAAAAATGCATGCGTACGTATATGTATAATAGATGTATATATTGTCGAAACTAGCATCAATACACGTGCTTAAGTTAGTATATATATATATATATATATATATATATATATATATATATATATATATATATATTTATTTATATATATATATGTGCAGATTTTTTATGGGCTCCACCATCAACTTAATACTATGTAAATACGTAATATAACTGCATCTGGCAGGTCCACAAAGCTACCACTGTACCTTAGATAGCCAGCTAAACCTAAACGTACGTATATATACATACGTACATATATAATGGAACTTGTCGGAAAAATGACAGAAGCTCGGGCTTCCGAATGAAAGTAGATTAATCACCGCCGCAGATAGAAGCAGTGACGCTCTGCCAGAAGACATTGCATCAGATTCAGCCAACAGAGAAGAGACGACAACAAAAACCCATACCAAAGCAAAAATTATAAACATATACACGTACGTATACATAAATTAGCTATCGAACTGCCATTAATGCTAAGTATATTGAAATATGGTTTACATCTAAGCACATCAAATCTGTCATCAAAAACTGCTCATTAAATTCAGCAATTCTACGAATAGTTAATTCAACCAAAGCTCATGAACAGGGGTGCCGGTGCTCTCATTGCAGGATGCAGTTGCACAGCTACAGAGCCAGAACTATAACCTCGAATGATGGTTACATCAGTCGAAAGGAGGTATTATAACCTGCTAACGTAGCCTGCTAACTTCCCACAACAGTGATACCCATTTACCCACCAATTTAGGATGAATAGCCCAGTTAGTTAATAGTTATGTCACGCAGCCGTCGAAAGAACTTTTAAGCTTAGGCATCAGCATCCGCACAAAATCCTGGCTGCACCAGCACTCTTTATGCGATTATATAAGATTTCTAAACTTACGTAACTAAAACCAGCACCCAAAACACGCTCACACGTTCTCAACACATTCACTAAAATTTCTTTCTTGTCTATTTTTCCATTAATTCAAAAGCTAAGGGTTTAAAGATGGCGGCTTTTGATTATGTAAGATTGAACAGAAATCTAGGAATCGTTGCTTGCTTATTAGGAATCGTTCAACCAACTACGAACAGACAACATAAATCTAAGCTTTGGTCAGATGGAAGAACCTGCGTGTGAGGTCCTCATATACGTATATATTCTTCAAGCAAAAATCCATTCCAACACGGTTAAAACGTCTTCACTATGTCAACACAAGAACACGTGAATGGCAGCTGGCAGGAAAATGGAAAATTTCTAAGCAAGATTTATTAGCTGGCACACGCTGCGCTGAACACAAAAATTGGGATGGAAGCCTAACTGTCAGCAGAGTGTCACAAATTAAAAAACCACCTAAACTATACTCAGACATGTAGTTCTCATTTATTTCACGTGAAACAACTCAAAAGAATATACGTATATACGTACGGATGGCGGTCGGTAGCAAGAAGCCACCACATTTCAGCAAGTGTTTATCAAGACTAGACATTCTGCTAAGAAGAAACTAGCAGACAAACAGGGGCGGATCCATGGAAATGGGGGGCGGGGGCAGCCGCCATCCCCCGTCGCAATTCGAAGGTAGGAAAATTAAGGAGAAAAATAAGGAAAAGGCAAAAAACCAAAAAAACGCATCCGATTTTGAGGAAAAAATTACAATTTTTGCCTTGAAATCTGTAGTATTTTAAAAATATTTCTCAGTTCTTCAGAATTTAAAGAATTAAGGAGCCGAAGACCGATTTTATTGCAATTTCTTTAACTTCTGAGAGCCCACCTGACCCCCCCCCCCGGTGAAAAAATTTCACCGCCACCCCCGTCACCAAATCCTGGATCCGCTAGTAGTGCAGGCAGACAACTGTAAAAAACAACAGGCAAATTTAGTCGACTATATATATACTAATAAACGTTATACGTACGTATGTATAGTTAAATAGAAAATACGTACGTATCATAGGGGTCGCGGCAGCGACCCCTATAATATGTGTGAAAAGTGGCTGGAGACAGTATAAAATAAGCTGCGCAGAAGCTGCGCAAAATCCTGCGCAGATTTCATGCGCAAATTGTAGAGCACATCGAGTTTAGTATGTCTGTGAAGTTTCAGCCCCGTATCACTTACCGTTAAAAAGTTGCGCCCCGGACCGGTTATGGCGGCGATGTTTTTTTTCCGGTTTCTCCTATTTGATGGTTGTATTGTACATAATGTTCGCCGCTTTCACGTGATCTGCAGCGGTGGGCCAACCTAAAGGGCTATGGGGTCTAGTAGTACCCTCTAAAGAATTTAAGAATCACAACTTTTTTGCGACGCAGCTGCGCCACAACGCCGCAGTGGCGCCGCAAAGTCGGCTCATAGCGAAAAGTGACCATTTTTGTGGTCGTCGCTCAGGTCGAACGTTACGAGCTGGAGCTGATTTCTTTTTATATTCAGAAATTACATATATTGAACTAACTAACGGTCCAGGTTGCGTTTCTCTATCACTTCCCTAGCGACCACAGTGGCCCGTCAAAGATGGCGAAAATTCGAAAAATGAAAAATCGAAATTTCTCGCTATCTATTTAACTTTGAAAGCTCAAATCTTCCATACAATGGTTTTCTGGCACGGAGAATCGATTCCCACAGTCAATTTTACCGTCAGACCCACCTACCCTGCTGGGCTGGTTCCACTTTGCCGTCGGGAGGGTCAAGTCGGAAACCGCTTCCTGGAGGTCCATAGTAGGCTCTACCTGGCCTCTCAAAACTTTGTCTATAGGGGTTTTCTGGTGTGCCCAGCTCATTCCCGGTATCCGTTTTGCCGTCCAACGTGTCTATATTGCTGGGCTGGTTCTACTTTGCCGTCGGGAGGGTCAAGTCGGAAACCGCTTCCTGGAGGTCCATAGTAGGCTCTACCTGGCCTCTCAAAACTTGGTCTATAGGGGTTTTTTGGTGTGCCCAGCTCATTCCCGGTATTCGTTTTGCCGTCCGACGTACCTATTTTGCTGGGCTGGTTCTACTTTGCCGTTTGAAGGGTCAGTCGGGTGGGAGGCAGTCGGTCGGTCAGTCAAATGGTCGAAAACAAAGTTTCTCAAAAGTGGTCAAATTTGGTATCAAATGAAAGCCCTAAGTGAGCTGAGCAACTTTTGTCATAGAACTGCGTACCCAAAGTGGCTGTAGAGTGCTGTGGTGGGGTGGGGTGGGGACATAGGCGATTTTGGGTCGAAAATAAAGTTTCTCAAAAGTGGTCAAATTTGGTATCAAATGAAAGCCCTAAGTGAGCTGCAGGCCCGCACCCAGGATTTTGAAAAGGGGGGGGGTCCAAGGTAAAACGCAAGGGGGGGTCTGGGGGGCGGAGCCTCCCAGAAGTTGAAGAATTTTTGCATTTTTGCCCAAAAAACAGTACATTGGACGTTTATTTCTTGCAATAAGTAAATTATCGCGCCGAAGGCGCGAAAATTTTTTAAAAATTGCTATTTTTGCCATAAAAATAGCAAAAATTTTCCATTTTGTCATCCCAAAAGGGGGGGTCTAGACCCCTTGAACCCCCCCCTGGGTGCGGCCTTGGTGAGCTGAGCAACTTTTGTCATAGAACTGCGTACCCAAAGTGGCTGTAGAGTGCTGTGGTGGGGTGGGGTGGGGACATAGGCGATTTTGGGTCAAAAATAAAAATTTTCAAAAGTGGTAAAATTTGATTTCAAATGAAAGCCCTAAGTGAGCTGAGCAACTTGTGCGGTGTCGGATTTATGCCTTTCTCAACCGGAATTTAAAGGATAGCATAGGCCCAACACACATATTATCCCCTTTTGTGCGGAGCATTTTTGTTACTTGCATCTTTTTACATAGACATACGTAGTTTAATCAGTACGTATATATGCGTCAAAGTGTAATTTCCTAAATAAATAATAATCAGCGATCTAGGCAAGGCAACTTATTTCCGGAAAGTTGGAACGACAACGGCCTGGCAGTGTAAGGCACAAAAAGTGCGTATGCTTGGAAGCAGTGGGGAAACTTGCAAAAACATTACAGAAAGAGATTGCTTCAGGGTAAGCATATAAATAAAGTTGACTAATCTTTTTCGTTTCCCGTACATTAATTCCCCACCCTTAAATGCATTAGGTAGAGAAGACTGATTAAAGCAAAGGCCAAAATAAAAAGCTTTGGCAAAGTTCTTAGTTGTGGACGTTTTCGTGACAGGAAAGGAAAAATGTAACGAACTAAAAAACTAACGGACGAAATTTTGTTAAAAATCTAACTACTGTAAACCAGATTCCACTACAACAACCTTAGGTGCAACTCAATTGACAAGTTTCTAGGCTTAAAACTTAAAATTAGCTGAGAACGCTAACCTCTACGTCTACGTCTGCGCTACGCTGTGGACGCAGACTGAAGGCTAGATATACATATAACACAGATAAGAAACGTGGATACAAACGTTAAAAACTCTAAACCTAAACTCTAACTTAAGCCGAACACCTATAATTGAAATAGCTATGTCGATAATTTTTTCACAATCTTAAGTCGTATAATATGCATCCAGGAAGAAACTGCCATTTTGGATGTAAATAATTAGCATAATACCTTTACATATGCGATTATTTGCAAAGTAATCTAACTTACATAACATAGTTACGTATACGTGAGTAGATGCCTATGGTTAGTATGCACAGCGCGAAATTTTTGAAGTTCGCACTTTTTATCTGTGCTGGCAGGCAACAGCGTATTTTGTCGAACCAAACCAAGGAGAAAACAATTTGTCATCCGACACTTTAAAAACTCAAAATTAGTCCAGAAAAAGAGGCGGAACACACGCATCGCTTTATATACAATACCAATACGTATGTAGTAAAGTAAAATCTTGTTCTGATAAAGAAATTCACAAAGGCACAATGCAAATGTATATATACACATAATGTACGTATACACAACATTGATAATACGTACTACAATACGTACCTAAAATTGTCAAATATACAACATTTAAATCAAAGCTGAACTAATTGTTTTCTAAAAATCATTTTTCTACGCAACGTTTCAATGAAAGCGCTTACACACTGACAAAGAAAGAGAGGGACGAAGGAAACAGCCATCAACCCCTCCCCTTCAGTTACACACAAACTTTAAACTTAATCCTACCAATATATAAATAGAATTTAGCAGAAATCAGTAGTCGGCAAGCAACAGCACGGAGGGCAAATCAAAATGAAAAATGCAAAGTTTTCAGCATCTAACCTAGTATAGAGCGGGATTTTATTTCTGAACACTTTTTGCAGTATACGCATAGTCGTTAAAGCTGAGTACCTCCCCTACCTGGTTCCTGTTCGTAGTTTACTTCTGATATTCGCCTCTGGATACGACCTGCCGATAAACTAGAATTCAGTTTTGAGCACTTGTAATCTTTCAGGCTGGTAGGTAAGTATACCTTTTCCGAATCCTGAAATTCGGTCATAACCCCAGCACGCATATCATCCGTCAGTCGTTCCGGGAAACAGCAGACGGTCTTGACAAATCGTTTCATCGGGATGCTGAGCATCTGATTGACCTCTGAGTAGTCATAGTCATCGTGCCGAATCCCGTACAGTGACTGAATGTAGTTCCAGATGGCCACACGATACTTGGTCGTGTCCACACCTTTATAGGCTCCCATCCTACAGAGCAAAAAAGGTATATAATACAACAGCATATGACAACAAAAATAGAAAATACCACCGGACGTGCTTAGAGGACGGGTAAACGTGCATAAAATCAGATTGCTTATTTACTGTGGGTTAACAGAACAATAACAATGTAAGTTGGCTACGCAAAAATTAAGCTATAATCAACCAATAACATACACAGTAGACACCTAAATAAATTAACCTGTTACGAACTTCTTAAGAACAAACTCAAAGGAATATTTTATAGGCTTGAAGATGTGCTTAAAAAGGCTCAAGAACATGGACTTAGGTCACCCCTTTGATTTTATACACTTCTTACTGGGCTTATTCTAGGGGAATTTTTTGGGGGGCTCTTTGGTCTTCGGGGGGCGAGTCAATTGGGGGGGTCTAAAACATGCTAAAAATTGCGCGATTTTTATAGTAATTGTCAAAAAATAAGTGGATTTAGTTTAACTTTCGAAAATTTGGCCTTCTGAGCGATTTTTCAGGGCAAAAGCTGGTGCCAAAAGGGGCACTCACTTTTCTTGGGGTGTGATTTGGGGGGGAGGCGATTTTTGGGGGAAACGATTTTTGGAGAGAAGGGTCTTTATGGCAAGGGCCCCCCGCCCCCCCGTAGAATAAAAGCCCAGTCAGCCCAGAAAATTAAAACATCAATTATTAGGATAATTTTCAAGGTTTGAGGAAGTGCATAATAAAACATTTGCTTAAGAATTTCTTCAAAGGTAAACTTTATTTAGGTGTCTAGTAGCTACAGTAATAGCTGTAGTCGTTCGTTCGAATCGTTATTGAAGCAGTTCACGACATTAAGGTAGTAGTGTAAGACCAGCTCAATAAGGAAAAACAGAGTGGAAAAAGGATAAACTCAGAATTCAAGAAGTCAAGTCACGGCAAAGATCAGTCCTCCTACAATAAAACTGGCTTATTTTTACTGGGGCGGAGGAGTGCGCCCCCCAATTCGGCTACCTCCCCCCATTGGAGGAGGCCCACCCCCATGAAATTCCCCCATACATTCTGACCTCCTTAACATAACCAAAAAATTGGCGCAATTTTACTGTCTGTTACCTTAAATTTTCATATTACGGAGTCGACTTTCAACACAACCTTCACTATTTCAGCCTAAAAGCCTCTCAATGTAGCCATTTTACGTAGTTCCAGTAGTTTTCACTTCACTTTTTAACAATTGTTAGCAATTTTTAAACAACAACATAAGTTCCCATAAAGTTTGGCCTAAAAATAAACCAGTCAACTAAACTATTGAATGAAATATCCTTTATATAATAGAGGGTAGGGATGGGCGCGGAAAAAAAAGGACTGGAAAAAAAAGGTTTTTTTCCGTTTTTTTCCATTTTTTTCCGATGGGGTGGAAAAAAATGGAAAAATATTCCTAACGTTATTTTGACAATTTTTACAATGAAATATCATGTTTTCTGAGCTTTTCCAGCAATTTCACACTATTTACAATCTTTTCCGTGGGTAATAGTAGGTGGGGGTATGTTAAATCTGACGAAATTGTATTTGGGTTTTTTCGACGCATCGGAAAAAAATGGAAAAATATTCGGGGCATGTTCTGAAACTTGATTTATGACCTCAGAACATTAAGAAACTATCAAAAACAGTGTTTAATGAGGTAAGAATACGATATGCATGAATTTGAGCTAATTTTGGGATTTGACATTTTTTCCCTTGAAATGTGAAAATGATTGCATAACTCAGGTAGAGTTAATAATTTCATACCTAACAGTCTAGTGTTCAACCAAAACTGTTAAAATATCTGGAATTGTTTACTTTACGAAGCGCGTTACGTACGAAAACCACAAACTAGGTCTAGCACATTGTGTAATTTTGGAGTGACCGGAAAAAAAAGGAAAAAAATGGAAAAAAATGGAAAAAAACCGGAAAAAAAAGGTTTTTTTTCCGGCAATCTTTTTTTTCCGGAAAAAAACCAACCCTAATAGAGGGAATAGTACACTTTCTTCTTCGTATTCCTCCAAACTCTTCATTTTAAAGTGAACACAAATTGACGATTAAATTTGCGTATTTTTATAAAAACTGAAACTCTGCGTACGTATAATATGTCAACTCTTTCATTATCAGAAATTTGTCATCAACCAGTTCAGCAATATGTGAACAGAGTCGTTCCAGTAAGCCATAGCCTTCCATGTCCCAAGACAGATCCTAAAACAGTAATAGTTAGTATATATATACAAGTAACAAAAATGCTCCGCACAAAAGGGGATAATATGTGTGTTGGTCGTCTATGTCTATGTCTATGTCTATGTCTGTCGTTCAATCCGGTTGAGAAAGAAAGTATATAAATCCTACACAGCAAGTTTGGGTGGGTGGTTCTATGGCGAAAGTTGTTCAGTTCGATGCGGGCCTTCATTTGACTCGAAATTTGACCACTTTTGAAAATTTTAATTTTTGACCCAAAATAGCCTAAGTCCCCACCCCACCCCACCACAGGCCTCTACAGCCACTTTAGGTACGCACTTCTATGACAAAAGTTGCTCAGTTCGATGCGGGCTTTCATTTGGTACCAAATTTGACCACTTTTGAAAATTTTAATTTTTGACCCAAAATCGCCTAAGTCCCCACCCCACCCCACCACAGCCCTCTACAGCCACTTTAGGTACGCACTTCTATGACAAAAGTTGCTCAGTTCGATGTGGGCTTTCATTTGGTACCAAATTTGACCACTTTTGAAAATTTTAATTTTTGACCCAAAATCGCCTAAGTCCCCACCCCACCCCACCACAGCCCTCTACAGCCACTTTAGGTACGCACTTCTATGACAAAAGTTGCTCAGTTCGATGCGGGCTTTCATTTGGTACCAAACTTGACCACTTTTGAAAAATTTTAGTTTTGACCCAAAATCGCCTCCCCACCCCCACCCTACCACAGCACTCTACAGCCACTTTGAGCATGCAATTCTATGACAAAAGTTGTTCAGCTCACTTAGCGCTTTCATTTGGTACCAAATTTGACCACTTTTGAAAAATCTTATTTTTGACCACTTGACCCCCTACCCGATTTACCCTTCAAACGGCAAAGTGGAGCCAGTCCAGCAAAATGGGTGGGTCGGACGGCAAAACGGACTCCGGAAATGAGCTGGGCGCACCAGAAAACCCCTATGGACAAAGTTTTGAGAGGCTATGCACAGTCCTATATGGTGTTCTTGGAAGTCGGTACCGACTTGACCCTCCCGACAGCAAAGTGGAACCAGCCCAGCAATATGGGTGGGTCCGACGGCAAAACTGCTTACGGGAATCAATTCGCCGTGCCAGAAAACCTTTGTATGAAAGAATTGAGCTTTCTAAGTTGAATACACAGCGAGAAATTTCGATTTTTCATTTTTCGAATTTTCACCATTTTTGACCGGCCACTGTGGTCGCATGGGAAGTGATAGAGAAACGAGACTTAGCTATTTAGTTAGTTCAATATATGTAGTTTCTGAATATAAAAAGAAATCTGCTCCAGCTCCTAACGTTCGAGCTGCGCAGCGACCACAAAAATGGTCACTTTTCGCTCTGAGCCGACTTTGCGGCGCCGCTGCGGCGCTGTGGCGCACCTGCGGCGCAAAAAAGTAGCGATTCTTAAATGGCGCATGGGGTACTACCAGACCCTATACCCCTTTAGGTCCGGCCTCCGCTGCAGATTACGTGAAAGAGGCGGAAAGTCAGGACAATACGACCATTAAATAGGAGAAACCGGAAAAAAAAAACATCGCCGCCATAACCGGTCCGGGGCACAACTTTTTAACGGAAAGTGATACGGGGCTGAAACTTCGCACACATACTAAACTCGATGTGCTCTACAATTTGCGCATGAAATCTGCGCAGGATCTGCGCAGGATTTTGCGCAGCCTCTGCGCAGCTTATTTTACGGTGTCTCCAGGGACTTTTGACACATATTATAGGGGTCGCTGCCGCGACCCCTATGATACGCCGTAACCTCACGCTCTATATATAGTGTTCTGTGAAGTTGTATAAGCATTCTTTGTGTAGAGTCGTGGATATACTTAGACACTTAACCAGTTAAGACACGAAATTGTACAAGAGAATATTTAAAGACCTTTGCTAATTATAACTGCTAAGAAAAATTTAATTTCTAGCTTGAATTTTCCTGAAACCTTTTGCTAGGGGTTGCCGACCACAGACCCCCGCTTTTTAAAGTCATGTTTCTTGATCTGGGCGTTGTACTGATTGCTTTGGTTTCTGTATTTATTACAGTGTATCCGAAGCCTTTATATCTGCTTTTTATATATATATGAGCCACTTCCTGTAAGATTCGACCAAATCAAGGCCAGTTTGGACGGATTTTTTTCGACTATCTTCAATTCGATTAGTTTTCACATATTTTATACTACTAGATAGTAGAAGACTTTTGGCACAAGCGAAATTTTTCTAACTTGTTCCTAGCTCGCACACGTAGCCTTTAAAGTTGGACTCTTTTGGCATGTTCTGCTGAGTGTGATCGGTCCCAACACTTCGATATGTTCAGAGCGAACAACAAGCCGAAACCGTCTCATTTTTGCATGATAAGTGGGCTATATATGTGTGCAATATTGTGCTGAAGTATCGCCCTCACACGCCCTTTCCTTTGCTCACAGCTTGTGATTAAACACAGTTTCAACCACTTCATCGGACTGGTCCAAATCACACTTTTTTGCTATCTGTGCTTATGTACGCACCCGAGGCGGCGATTTGTTTCCTTCACTTAAGAGGTCCATATGTGGGTCATAATAGGTGGCAATACCAGCTTTTGAATCGGGGGTAATAACATTGAAATTTTGACTTGAGTATAACTCATTTCAGGCTGATGATAGAATGGTTGCGGCAACTCGGGTATCAATAAAATGCGTTTTCGGCCATGACATGGCTGCTTAAAGGTTTCAATTTATCGACATAACTCTTAACAATATACCACATTAGCTTCACAATACTTCTTGTGGTTTTCAAGCTATCATTATTTTCTACAATCATTATTTTCATAGCTACATACAAATATATGATGTTTTATATAAAGCTAGATCAAGCTACCTGAACACAGTTGTGATATATTAACTATGTATACAGTTCTAAACTAATCATTATTTTCATACTTACATACAGATATATGATGTATTAAAGTTAGATCAAGCTACCTGCACACAGTTGTGATATAATAACTATGTATCAGAGAATCTAGTATGTAACTCGAGAATCAGATTACCGAATTACTGTCTCGAGTCGCCTCTCTTGAGGCGCGTCCTGCTCCTACTGTGCAAGAGATGAAGGAGGAGTTTGCCGATTTGTTGGAGGCTCAGGAAAAGAAAAATAGAGCTGTCGTCTTCGGATTGCCGGAGCAGTCTCCCGGAGAAAATACTGAAAATTTTTCTACGGCGGACGCTCAGGCATTGGATATGGCTGAGATCAAGCTATTGGCAAAGGAGATTGGGATTGATCCTGAGTATGTTCAGGATGTCTACAGAGATGGCCTGCCTCGGAAGGATGGGAAGCCTAGAATTATTAAGGTTAGCTTTAAGCCACCTGCTGCCAAATCTGTATTCATCAGTGGTATCCGAGATCATCAGGCAAAGAAAGTACGCTGGAGCAAAGTGTGGGCCAGACAGGATCTAACCTACAAGGAGCGACGTAAAGATGAGATTCTACGTGGGAAGCTTCAGAAGGCTCGAGAAACGTGTGAGGATGCAATAATTCGCCGTGGTATAATTGTTAATCGTAACACTGGTGCGGTAATTGAGGCTTAGGGAATTGGGCCCCCGCATATTAAGAAGTCGTTTTCAAATAATATTAGTTCAAATTCTAGTCTATGTCTGCTCCTGAATGCGTGTTCTATTCGAAATAAACTGGATTTTCTGAAAATTTATATAAATTCACTTCCAGAAAAACCACTTCTGATATGTATTACAGAATTTTGGCTTCAGCCTGAGCATGATTTTGATATATCTTATAATTTAGATGGTTACACTGTCCATAGAATGGATAGAAAAAACGTAGAGATTCCGGGTCGTACTATGCCAAATACGGGAGGAGGTGTAATGATGTATATTATGAACGGTGTAAATTTTGTTATCTGTGAGCATCTTAGTGGGAAGGGTTGTGAATCTTTGTGGGTCGATATAACTGACTTCGAGGGTATACGAGCACGATTTGGTGTCATATATCATTCTCCGACAGTGGGTGTATCAAATTTGGACGACATTTTTCGGAATATTCTTAATGCAAAATTGGGTTGTGCAAACTGTTTTGTGGTTGGTGATTTTAATCAACCTAAAATTGACTGGAATATTCCATTTGCTTTTGGTTCAGAACAATCCAAATTATTTTTAGATTTCTTTGTCGACAATTGTTTTACACAATTTGTAAAGGAACCTACACATTTCGTTCAACCTTATAATACGTTAGACTTAATATTTGGACCTTCTGAGTTCAGTATAAGTGGTATTACAGTTGATGAACCAATAGGTTTAAGCAAACATGGAGTTGTGCTTTTTTATCCTAATTTACGTTTTGGAAATTCTCCCAATTTGCGTCGGAAGGATTTTTCAAATGCTAACTATATTGATATGTCTATTTTCTTTGATTCGTTAGACTGGAATATAATATTTATGGAATGCACTAACATTGAACAATACTGGATTGAGTTTAAAAACTGTGTTAATTTTGCAATCGAAAACTTTGTCCCTATGATAAAGCCCTTTGGGAAAAGGTATCGAATTCCCTTGTCGTGTAGAACTCTGGAACTGATCAAAGAAAAGAAAATTGCATGGAGGCGTTTTAAGAAGGCTAAATCAAATTACAACAAAAGAGCTCACAGACAAAAATGTCAACAGGTCAAAACTGCTGTTCATTTTGATCGGTTAGCTTTCGAAA
This sequence comes from Trissonchulus latispiculum, assembly GCA_030248195.1. Lineage (NCBI taxonomy): Eukaryota > Metazoa > Nematoda > Enoplea > Enoplida > Ironidae > Trissonchulus > Trissonchulus latispiculum. The sequence continues at coordinate 15,941 of JASAND010015056.1, read as the reverse complement.
ATCGATTAGCAAATAAAAATTGTGTCAACAATTTTTATTCTTATGCGAGGAAACGTTTAAGTAAAAAAGACTCCAGCATTGTTGCCCTTACTAACAGTAACGGTGATGTAGTATATGATAATGCAGATAAATGCTCAGTGTTAAATGAAACATTTGTATCTGTTTTTACGGCGGACGATGGTAATATGCCTCAATTTGCGAATATTGTATCTGAAGCGGACTCTTTGGTTGACTGTTTGTTTAGTGAAAACGATGTTTTCAAAGTGTTAAAAGATTTATCACCAAAATTGTCTGCTGGTCCAGATGGAATACCAAATGTCTTTTTAAAGAAATTGGCTCATTCTCTTAAAAAACCGCTTACGAAAATTTTCAGAGAATCTCTAAATTCTGGAGAAATTCCTAGTGATTGGTTGAGAGCCGATGTGTGTCCTATTTATAAAAAGGGTAATTCCAAAGATCCTAAAAATTATAGACCTGTCAATTTGACTGCTGGTTGTTGCAGAGCAATGGAAAGAGTAGTAAAACCTTTCATGGTTGACCACTTTAATAAGCACCACCTTATTAGCAAACACCAGCATGGCTTTGTTTGTAAGAGGTCTACCCTTACACAATTGCTTGAATGTACTCAATCTTGGATAGACGCATGGGATGCTGGTGACTGTGTTGATATTGTATATATTGATTTGATGCGAGCTTTTGATACAGTTTGTCATGCAAAGCTTTTACGGAAACTAGAAGCACTTGGGATTAGGGGAAAGATGCTGGCATGGATTAGGGCCTTCCTTACGGGGAGATTTCAAAGAGTAAAATTGGGTTCCTCCAAATCAGATTGGGCTCCAGTCTCAAGTGGAGTACCACAAGGTTCTGTACTGGGTCCTATATTGTTTTTGATTTATATTAATGACTTACCGGAAAATTTGTTGTCAGAAATTCGATTGTTTGCAGATGATGCGAAAATTTTTTCTACTGTCAATAAGTCATATGGGGCAAATGTGCTTCAAAATGATCTTTTTCAAATTGATGCATGGACTAGAGATTGGCAAATGACTGTAGCAGCTAATAAGTGTCTGGTAATGCATTTGGGTTATCGTAACGATAATCAAGTTTATACTTTGGGTGGTGAATCTTTGTCCGATACCGAGTTTATGCGGGACCTGGGTATAATGATGAGTAATGATTTAACTTTCTCTAAACATATAAGTCAAATTAGAGCTAAGGCCAATCAGAGAGTAGGAATTATTTTTAGCAGTTTCTCTAGTAGAGATGCAGTCCTCTTAACTAAGCTTTTTGTGACGTATGTTAGACCAATTTTGGAATACTGTACCCAGATATGGTCACCTAGTTTGCTTAAAGACATTGACGTTGTGGAGGGAGTACAGCGTGCATTTACAAAACGACTGTATGGCCTTGAAAATTTTACCTACAAGGAAAGACTTAAACGTTGCAACCTACAATCATTGGAAATGAGAAGGTTAATGTATGATTTATATTTGATGCATAGTATAGTGTATAATGCCTTTGATTGTTCTTTTGATGATTATTTTACATATTCGCCTGACGCAGGGACAAGGGGCCATAATAGTTTGTCTATTAGACCTAAGCGATATAAAAAGTCTAGAGCTAGCCATTTCTTTTTCTATAGAATTTGCAATGTTTGGAACTGTTTACCGGACAGTATTGTTACCTGTTCCTCTCTGAGCACATTTAAGTCGAAATTGTTAAAGCATGAAGCTCACCTGCACAAGTTTATGCGGGGGCGTGCATTACAAGGACAGTAGTCCTTTGCATGCCATATTTTATTTCGTTTCACGCAATGTATGTACTTTCATAAACTAACCTCAAATTTGTTTTTTTCTCAGTCGCATTTTATTCAAACATTAATAGCATACAAACCCGGGCTGCCAACCTTGCGTCACTGTGTATATATATACGCTCATGCTCTTGTATGAGTTTATATATAATTGTCTACTAATCCTGTCACGACGTAGCCGCTTGCATGCATCAGCATCGCCGTGGCAGATGTAATACCTGTTGTATGTGGACGCGGCATTGGGGTTGGGCGGCCGCGGGGCAAATCACGTCTATGTAATAAAAGACATATAGTACTAACAAGGCGTGATTTACTCGGGTTTAAAAAAAAATGTATACAGAAACTGTCTCTACCTCAATAGGTCTAAACGTTTCAAAATTCAATGAATGGCACAGAGGTAATACCAGTGGTAGTAAGAGCTCTGCGAAATGAGCGAATCGTGACTCAGTACATCAACTATATACCTGCAACAAACAAATAAATATGAGGAATTCAAGTTAAGCCGAAGTAGTCTGCTAAGGATTCTACATTTTTGCACTGCGGAGAATCTCCATCTAGGTCTAAACGTTTCAAAATTCAAGTCAGTCTGCTAGGCTGTATACGCATATATATTATTTTTCAAAGCAGCCACTTTCAGACAATGCAGATAGGATTTCTTCTGCTGGTGACTCTGGTGACTCATTCATTTCATCGTCAAGGTATTCTTGTTCATCTACTTCTTCCAGGTCCGGTTTGTGCTTTTTGGCCCCCTTAGCAGAGATGTGCCGGGCCTGTGCAGTAAATCGGCTGAAATAGCTTCCTGCCTGTTGCCACTTAAGATATTCAGAATGTTTGAAACGTAGAGTCCCGTCTTCGTTGGTAGCTGTTCTCATTTCATTCGAAACTGCCTTTGGGGCAGCCCTTTTGCCAGTTAATCCAGCTGAAATTTTTGCTTGTAGGTATGATACTTGATTTTCATTAAACGTCTGCAGTCTGCGGCCAGGTGTCTAAACCCATCCTGCTTCAAGGATTTCTAAATGGGCATTGGCAGTTTCTACAACATCGGATAAAGCGTCATCAAGCTGAGGAAGACTGGGTCTTTGGGCTTTAGATAACAGGTCGACATAGGTGTGAATAGCATAGTCCTGAAGAGTTTCCTGTTCTTGAGCCAGCATATGCTTGCCAAATTCTTGATTGCTTGGAGATTGGAGATTCCTAACATCAAACAAAACATTGGTTTCCTGGCTGTCCGCCAGAGTTTCCGTCGTCGCTACAGTATCTTCAGTATCTTCAGTTGCCACTCTAGTTCTTGCCGGTTTAAGTCTCGCTTAGAAGTCCAGAATTTCCACCTTGCAACAGAGGCAACATTGTTGCCATGATGGGATTCTTCGGTTACAGGGAATTTCCAAAAAATATGTTTATTGAGCCAAAATTTCTGTGGTATTTCCATTCCCTCCCCTATTCCGAAATGACGGAAAACATTCAGAGCTTTGCCATTATAGTTTCTTAGCCGATCGTAGTCACATACAAAGTCACAGTAGCTTGTAATGGAAGGTATCTTGGGGCTGGCATTCTGAAAGCTTTCCACTTTACCTCTGAAGAAAGAAACTGAAGTTATTCCTCCATACGATCTTGCGGCTGCAAGGAACTATCGTGCGTTGTTTCATGGATTGTTCTCATCAACGAACATTTGGACTTGTCTTTTAACTGTTGCCCCATTCTATCGTACGGTCCTTTGCCAGCCTGGGGCTCGCTCGCTAAATGTCCAGTGCACAACTTTGATATTCGTCATTTCTTTCATCTGAAACATTGAACAGATTGAAGCCGAACCATGGTAGCAGTGAGCGGTTATTGCTTTATTGCTGATTGCTAATTATTGCTTTAGTAACCCAGGGCATCTCATTTTAATGGACGACAGTATGTCTGATGATGATGATGTCAAAGACTGCAATAATAGATGGTCGTCAAACATAGGAACAAATGCCCTCGAATAGTACCCTCCTTGAACGTAACTGTTGTCGATGGAATTTTCTTCCACACTAATGTATGCTACGCAAATATGCCACAAAATTCCTGTTTTCCATACCAAGCAGTTTGTTCTTCCCGACTTAGGCAAATATTTCATGGCCCCGTTTAATGTTAGAATCACTGTCTGTCCGCCAAGGTTTTCAAGAATGTGAGATTTTAAATTTTTCTGGTGAACCGATCGTAGCTGATGTTTTTTCCATTCTTTGATGTTGTCCAGTGATTGACTAGACAAATGAAGCACCTCATTTTTGCGATGATCGGAAGCAAATTCATTGTTGATCATGAATGCGTGAGTGGCTCCCAAAGACACATCGCTTTGGAAAGATGTTTGAATGTTTGAAAATATCACATCGCTTACAACTTCTAGCATGTGATTGAGGACATATCTTGAAATGGCAGGCATTTTTGGGGTCGCTCAAAGCATACGCCATGCAATGATCAAGTGAAGCTTAAAATCGGTTTTCATATACAGCTTTGAAGCATGCAGGTCCGATAACAAACTATCAATAGTATTTCCATCACCACCGTTGTCCTTTGTTTCTTGTAGCATTGAAGTGAATGTGTCATAACCGTCAAGACCAGCATACGTGAAGTAGTCCAGACCAAGAACAGACTTTCTCGTCTTCGCAGTGCAAAAATGTAGAATCCTTAGCAGACTACTTCGGCTTAACTTGAATTCCTCATATTTATTTGTTTGTTGCAGGTATATATATATATATATATATAGTTGATGTACTGAGTTACGATTCGCTCATTTCGTAGAGCTCTTACTACCGCTGGTATTACCTCTGTGCCATTCATTGAATTTTGAAACGTTTAGACCTATTGAGGTAGAGACAGTTTCTGTATACATAGTTATTATATCACAACTGTGTGCAGGTAGCTTGATCTAGCTTTATATAATACATCATACAAGTAACAAAAATGCTCCGCACAAAAGGGGATAATATGTGTGTTGGGCCTATGTCTATCCTTTAAATTCCGGTTGAGAAAGGCATAAATCCGACACCGCAAAAGTTGCTCAGCTCACTTAGGGTTTTCATGATACCAAATTTTACCACTTTTGAAAAATTTTATTTTAGACCCAAAATCGCCTAAGTCCCTACCCCACCCCACCACAGCACTCTATAGCCACTTTGAGCATGCGCTTCTATGACAAAAGTTGCTCAGCTCGCTGAGGGCTTTCATTTGATACCAAATTTGACCACTTTTGGAAAATTTCATTTTTGACCGAAAATCGCGTAAGTCCCTACCCCACCCCACCACAGCACTCTATAGCCACTTTGAGCATGCGGTTCTATGACAAAAGTTGCTCAGCTCACTAAGGGCTTTCATTTGATACCAAACTTGACCACTTTTGAGAAACTTTATTTTCGACCATTTGACCCTCCCACCCGACTGACCCTTCAAACGGCAAAGTAGAACCAGCCCAGCAAAATAGGTACGTCGGACGGCAAAACGAATACCGGGAATGAGCTGGGCACACCAGAAAACCTCTACAGACAAAGTTTTGAGAGGCCAGGTAGAGCCTACTATGGACCTCCAGGAAGCGGTTTCCGACTTGACCCTCCAGACGGCAAAGTAGAACCAGCCCAGCAATATAGACACGTCGGACGGCAAAACGGATACCGGGAATGAGCTGGGCACACCAGAAAACCCCTATTGACAAAGTTTTGAGAGGCCAGGTAGAGCCTACTATGGACCTCCAGGAAGCGGTTTCCGACTTGACCCTCCCGACGGCAAAGTAGAACCAGCCCAGCAATATAGACACGTCGGACGGCAAAACGGATACCGGGAATGAGCTGGGCACACCAGAAAACCACTATAGACAAAGTTTTGAGAGGCCAGGTAGAGCCTACTATGGACCTCCAGGAAGCGGTTTCCGACTTGACCCTCCCGACGGCAAAGTGGAACCAGCCCAGCAAGATGGGTGGGTCTGACGGTAAAACTGACTGCGGGAATCGATTCTCCGTGCCAGAAAACCATTGTATGGAAGATTTGAGCTTTCAAAGTTGAATAGATAGCGAGAAATGTCGATTTTTCATTTTTCGAATTTTCGCCATTTTTGACGGGCCACTGTGGTCGCTAGGGAAGTGATAGAGAAACGCAACCTGGACCGTTAGTTAGTTCAATATATGTAATTTCTGAATATAAAAAGAAATCAGCTCCAGCTCGTAACGTTCGACCTGAGCGACGACCACAAAAATGGTCACTTTTCGCTATGAGCCGACTTTGCGGCGCCACTGCGGCGCTGTGGCGCAGCTGCGGCGCAAAAAAAGTTGTGATTCTTAAATTCTTTAGAGGGTACTACTAGACCCCATAGCCCTTTAGGTTGGCCCACCGCTGCAGATCACGTGAAAGCGGCGAACATTATGTACAATACAACCATCAAATAGGAGAAACCGGAAAAAAAAAACATCGCCGCCATAACCGGTCCGGGGCGCAACTTTTTAACGGTAAGTGATACGGGGCTGAAACTTCACAGACATACTAAACTCGATGTGCTCTACAATTTGCGCATGAAATCTGCGCAGGATCTGCGCAGGATTTTGCGCAGCTTCTGCGCAGCTTATTTTACACTATCTCCAGCCACTTTTCACACATATTATAGGGGTCGCTGCCGCGACCCCTATGATAGTCAAATTTGAACCCTTTAGGTCGGTCCACTTACATTCCAGTGGACCTGGATGAATTGGACAGTTCATTTAGGAGGCGAAATGCTATGACAAAATGAACAAAAAAAGTAAACCACCCCCCAAACCAATAGCAAGCTTACAATTACAAGGTTTTGACGAAACTATGACCACCAGAAGACAAAAATCAGAATAAGTCTTTCTTTACTGGGTATCACAAACTTAATGTTTCAAAGGGTTTTTATTTCATTGAGTTATACATAGTTTACGATAACGCTTATATCGAAAATATCTGGCATTTTTCTAGTGGGAAGGGTGGAGGGGCCGCACCCACTTTTGCCCCCACCCCCCATACTTTTAGCCCCCCCCCACCTTTCGGCAAGCCCAAACCAACCTTTTTGGGGGCCGCCTAAATGTCGGAAAATTAAGTTTTTGAGGTCAAAATTTTCAAAAATTTTCTCAAGTTTGAGCTACCATATGGACTTATATATAAGTTCATTTTAAGCTTAAAAACAGCGATGATTTGCGTTTTTACCTTGAAAAGGCTAATTTTTCGCTAAAGATTTTGGTAAATGCTCGCCCCCACTGTTCGGAATCCCCCACTTCCCCCTCCCTAAGGAGGGGGGGGACGAAGCACCCCCTCACTTTCAAAAGACTAAAAAATGCCAGAATATTAGGTATATACTTATACGTGGTGGTATCAGTCTTAAGAGCTTACATGAATTTTCAAAGTGGGGGCAGACGTTGTATCGGCTCGTTTAATGAAGTCCACATAGCCAAAGTCAAGATCATTCGTATACAGGCTGGATTCGGCCCACTCAGCGGAAGGCGGTCGGGTTAGTTGAGGCTTAACTGAAAGAAACTGAATTTTTAAACCAACTGCGAAATGAAACATGGAAGTCAGCAAAATGCAAACAGCAAAAATATTCACCATCCACAAAGATGGGGACAACTGAAAGGAGTGTCGTCAAAAAAACTAGGAATTGTGAGCGTTTCTGCATAACCCCACAGGCTATAGCAAGTTAGGGACCACTGCGTCGAAAAATAAACCGAAAAGAAGAAAGTAAAGAAAGTTGACACAACAACAACAACAGCAACAAAAGCAACAACAATTCTCTGCACTAACAACCTTGTCTGTGAAGAATCGAACAATCTTGTTTTCTTCTGCTTTCTTCCAATGCACTATTAATTTTAAATCTTCAATCTTCTTTCACCAAGTAAAGTAAACTACGTACACACCGTTTTCCTATTATTTGTTCCTTGTCTAGATGGCTCATGGCTACAATAAGTGTATCATTTTACTTTGTAACTACGCTTATACCTTGACTACTCTCCGGAAGAAGTCAAAACGGCTAACGAACGTCGCAAACAAGAAAATTAAGAAAACGCTGACAACCAGCACACGAAACACCTACGTTGACTACTCTCTCTATGAATATCCACGAAATGTTTCAGACGCTCTTCCCGACTGGCACAGGAGAGCGTTTCACTTTCCAACTTCTGCAGGGCCTCCATACGGGTCAGCAGGATGTCCACTTCGCACAGGTCAGAGCAGGGGAAGCCAGAACCCGTCATCATCAGATCAAGTGGGGAGGAACCGTTGGCAACAGTTGATGACAGGCTGTTTCCACTGACAGTTGAGCAACAAGACTAAAAAACAACATTAAATAAACTTGCACACGTTGTCTTACAATAACGTTTCATATCAGGTCCTTAGACAACACTATGCTGCTTACAAGAATTTAGACGCTGACTTGTAACATGAGCTTATTCCAAACTGTAAGTCAATAAACTCCCAACGAAAGAAAAAAGCTTGTTTGACTCTGTTTGACTAACGTTTCAACAAGTAATAAAAATGCTCCTCCGGAGCATGAAAAAGTAATATGGGTAGTGGTGAGGTTGTAAAATCAAGAGAGGACTAGTCTTAAAAATGCTTAATATGGGGCTAGGTTCAAAAAAAGAAGAGGACTAGGTTGTGGGCGAATTAATATGGGCACATCTTCGCCGAGCAACCCATATTCGCGGACTGAAAAAGTTATGTATATACGTATATTACATATGTATATATACGTACCAGACTCAGTGGCGCAGCCAGGTCTTTGTGACGGGGCATGCGGACGTGGGCGTATCAAAGGCGGGGGGGTTGGGAGTTTGAATCCCTATTTGTGTCCGACTCCCCCATGATGTTGATTTTTTAGTGATCCCCCAACCAGAAAACAACTACAACAGCACAACTAAACATTTTTGGGCCTGCGGTTGTTGGCTGATCAATTCTTGAAATTGTTTGCGATTATTAGCCTTATTTTGCTATTTTTGCTATGCTTTGTTTTTCCATAGTGATTTTTTATAAATTTCTGATTCTTGAACGAAACTTTTGCTAAGCGACAAATGGAAAATCAAAAGCGATAACTGCATATCATGAGGCATTCCGACGAGCTTCAAAATGAGCCAAAAAATATCTCCCTAGCACTTACAGTTGGTGAGATAAAGTACGACCAAACCGCGATTAAAAACAATGCCGGGAAAACCTCACCCTACTGTTTTTTGCTTGAAGTGTGCCAGAACAATTTTCGATTGTTGTTCCAGTCGAATGAGCTGGTTTTGTTTAGTAGAACTACATAAAAATTCCAGCCTTCTTACAAAAATCCTTTTTAAATTGGCTTTTGAAAATCTCCTTTGTTTGCGTTTAAGGTGCTGGTATCGCTTTGTGCAAATTTGACCTTACAGGCTCCAATTCATTAAGAAATTTTTGATTTTTGCCATTATTCGATCAGTCGTGGTTGCCACACCGGATTGGTTGTTATGGCTGGAAAGAGGGCGCCAAAATGAACATTTTTGCTTTTACAACCTTTGAGCATTCTCAACTGGTTAATGAGGGGTCGATTTTTGGTCCCTTTTTCGACTTTCTCCGATCTCGCTGATTTTTACATATATCATTGTCCAAACGGATTTTAACGAGTTTTTAAAATTAAAGCTGTAAGTCTTACAGTTATTGAGTAATTTCAACTCAACGTTGAGATTTCATGTGTATCTCATATTTTCATGTTCATTTCATAGGAAATTAGAAAAGTTGTCACTTTTTCACGTCGCCAGAGAAATCTCAGGAATGGCAAAATGGGCCCATTCAAGTTTTATATCATATTAATTCCATGTTTCCGATCTGTGATTTGTAGGAATCAGAATTCTTAATTAGGTCTTTAAAAAATTTTCATGAATTTTTGAAGTATTAAAATTTGAACTGATGCGAAATTTTAAATATATATTTCAATTCATTAAAATTTTTTGAAGATCTAATTTAAAATTCTGATTCCTACAAACAGCCGCAAACATGGAATTAATTTGAGCGGGTCCATTTTGCCATTCGTGAGATTTCTCTGGCGCACATGAAAAAGTGATAACTTTTCTAAATTCCTATGTTTAACACATGAAATCTCAATTTTGAGGTGAAATTACTCAATAACCGTAAGACTTACAACTTTAATTTTAAGAACTCGATTAAATATACCGTTCGGACAATAGAATATGTAAAAGTCAGCGAGATCGGAGAAAGTCGAAAAAAGATGAAAGAAGTCATTATATATATATATATAAGCCAAAAACTACTTTTGGGGTCAGAAAATGGTCATTTTCGAGAAAATCAGTTTTTCAAAATTATTGCCAAATCTTACAGACAATTTTTTCTTCCTCATACTCAATCGATACACGGTCAATTGCAATGACTATTAGCTGGTATTCACCGCTTTAAGCTAGAGATTTGGCCGAAAGAACATTTTAGCAAAACTGCGATTACTTTGTTTTGAACTTCGATTTCTCAAAAACTACCCTATGGATTCGCGTGATTTTTGGTGGAACGAAAATTCGCTCTATTGCGCAGGGACATTTTTCTCGGTTTGAGCTAAAACGTTGCGTTGCAGTTACGAGAAAACTGAATATAAAGTTACGAAATTTCGTGTCATCGCACATTTGCCGGAATTTCTGGAGTACTGGGATTTGTTGAGCCAAATCAAAAAAATGTCCCTCAGCCCACATGTCCTTCATATCATGGCACAAAAAGAAATTTCGGCTGATACTACAGTTTTCAGAAATCGATGTTCAAAATTTTTTTTGGTCTATATTCATCCTGTCAGATGTCAGTATGTAAGAAAATTGATATTTTTGCTAATTTTCCTAGTTTCATAAGCTCATGTGAATGTACAGATTATATATAAGCTTTAAAACGGTGTACAAAGCTCTTTTCAACTCCAAAAATTGCGAAAGTTACAGCGTTTCAAAGAATCACCACAACAGCACTGCACAAAAGGATACCACCACCTTAACACGTAAAACATACGTATATACGTACGTAGGCATATACTTTAGAAGTTTTTGAGTATTGCTTTTTTGTTGTTACGTATATATAATTCAAATTTAATTAGCGCAGACAACGCAAGATTGTTTTATTCTTGCTCTGCTTTGATGAATTTAACTTTTGTTACATCCACTCCAAATCCTGACGGGGCATGCGGCAGGTACCAGTGTTCAGATTTAGTTACGGTACGTAAATAATATACGACTATGATAAACTAGTTTTAGTGGAAGCAAACATTTCTTTCGGTAAACTCTTAATATTTATCTACTGAGCGTTTTAACCATTTATAAGCAAAGTATATATTTCAACACTAACTTCAGGATTAGGACTCTCTCCGACGATCTTCTATTTCTATTCAACCGTTAGCGTTACAATCATAACCTTGGTTTTTTCTCGTTGCTTGTCGTAGTCCAGCACAACCAAATTATATACTATATAGTTTACGTATATATAACTGCTGGAATTGTAATTATGACTGACATTAATTGCTTTGTATATATATGGCAATCGCCATGGCGAAGCGTGAAAGCCCGCGAATATGGGTTGCTCGGCGAAGCTGTGCCCATATTAATTCGCCCACAACCTAGTCCTCTTCTTTTTTTGAACCTAGCCCCATATTAAGCATTTTTAAGACTAGTCCTCTCTTGATTTTACAACCTCACCACTACCCATATTACTTTTTCATGCTCCGGAGGAGCATTTTTATTACTTGTCCTTCTGTCATTTTAAAGGTTCCCTTTCCAGCAGTGAGCTAACGCAGATATAAGGAGCTTGAACAATGCAATAGGCAGGGCAAATGTGAGCAAATGGGCTTTCATTTGATACCAAACATGACCACTTTTGAAGATTTTAATCTTTGACCCACGCCGGCCACCCACCCACCGGTCGGTGGAGCCACTTTTTGTGGGTGGTATAATGACAAAAGTTGCTCCACCGGTCGGTGGAGCCACTTTTTGTGGGTGGTATAATGACAAAAGTTGATCGCCTCGCCAAGGGCTTTCATTTGATACCAAACTTGACCACTTTTGACCCACACCGGTCGGACCCACAGTGGGTGGGGCGCCTACCCACAGGTCGGTGAGGCCACTTTTTGTGGGTGGCACAATGACAAAAGTTGATCGCTTCGCCAAGGACTTTCATTTGATACCAAACTTGACCACTTTTGAAGACTTTCATTTTTGACCCACACCGGAAACACAGTGGGTGGGGCGCCTACCCACAGGTCGGTGAGGCCACTTTTTGTGGGTGGCATAATGACAAAAGTTGATCGCCTCGCCAAGGGCTTTCATTTGATACCAAACTTGACCACTTTTGAAGACTTTCATTTTTGACCCACACCGGACCCACTGTGGGTGGGGCACCCACCCACAGGTCGGTGGGGCCACTTTTTGGAGGTGGTATAATGACGAAAGTTGATCGCTTCGCCAAGGACTTTCATTTGATACCAAACTTGACCACTTTTGAAGACTTTCATTTTTAACCCACACCGGACCCACACCGGACCCACAGTGGGTTGGGCACCCACCCACAGGTCGGTGGGGCCACTTTTTGGAGGTGGTATAATGATAAAAGTTGATCGCCTCGCCAAGGGCTTTCATTTGACACCAAACTTGGCCACTTTTGAAGACTTTCATTTTTGAACCACACCGGTCCCACAGTGGGCGGGGCACCCACCCACAGGTTGGTGGGGCCACTTTTTTGGTTGGCCTAAAGACAAAAGTTGATCGCCTCGCCAAGGGCTTTCATTTGACACCAAACTTGGCCACTTTTGAAGACTTTCATTTTTGACCCACACCGGACCCACAGTGGGTTGGGCACCCACCCACAGGTCGGTGGGGCCACTTTTTGGAGGTGGTATCATGATAAAAGTTGATCGCCTCGCCAAGGGCTTTCATTTGACACCAAACTTGGCCACTTTTGAAGACTTTCATTTTTGAACCACACCGGTCCCACAGTGGGCGGGGCACCCACCCACAGGTCGGTGGGGCCACTTTTCGGAGGTGGTATAATGACAAAAGTTGATCGCCTCGCCAAGGGCTTTCATTTGACACCAAACTTGGCCACTTTTGAAGACTTTCATTGACCCACACCGGACCCACAGTGGGTGGGGCACCCACCCACAGGTCCGTGGGGCCACTTTTTGTGGGTGGCATAATGACAAAAGTTGATCGCCTCGCCAAGGGCTTTCATTTGATACCAAACTTGACCACTTTTGAAGACTTTCATTTTTGACCCACACCGGACCCACTGTGGATGGGCGCTGTGGGTCAGGGGTCACATCCACCGACCTCAGCAGTATGCTCATCGTTTTCAGCGACCCCGATTTACTATATATGGGTACTACCCCAAGGCCGAAAAACGCCATTTTTAGTGACTTTTAGGCCATTTCTAGTAAAAGTGGGACTTAAAAACTTTTCGCCAAAACAGGTGAAAAAATGCAAAGTTTGGGCCCATCTCCTGAAAGGTCCAGAGCGAAATTAAAAAATCCCCCTCGTTACATTGCGCGCATAGTCCGAAATATTCAAATAAAACAAACCAAACCGATCTAGCTGCTAACCTGTGAAAAAAAGTCGATCACAACCGAAGTGCCAAAATAGCGAAAGTCCGACTTTGAGGCCTTGGCACAGAGCCAAAATTGAACAGGTGCCAAAATGACCAAAAAAGGTTGCATGGGAGGACCCTGCCTACCAACATATAATAGTAGTATTGGGCCAAAATGCCCATATCGTTCCAACACTGCGCTGACATATGCACTTCCGAAAAGCGTTATTAACCGAGAAAAAAAAACGCACGGTAACTCCCGCCTAGTGCAAAATTTCGAAGTCTGGAATTTTAACCAAAAGTATGGTGATACTTGTAGTACTGCTCGAGTACTTTACGATGGTAACCTTTTTACCCCTCCCGGACCTCTAATTAGCTGGCACCAGGCCAACAATGTCTCCAGGGGGCCGCGCAGACGCCTTTATACCCATATTATGTAGGGGCGCTAGCGCCCCTACATAATTCTGTATTCAATTTAAGAATATATCTGCCAACTTCTTAGCTAATCGACACTTTGCACCTTCGGGTGATGATCATCACATTGTAATGTCTAATGCAGCAAACAACAACAACAACAACAACAACAACAACAACAACAACATCAGCGAATTCACATTTCGATCGAGATGGAGCCAAAGCCAAGAACACTAAAATAGCCAACATCAAGCACTAAGACCATCACAACGGCCATAGCTTGCTTACTCCAGAACCCGCAGCAACACCATTGGAAGCACCAGTGCAGGACGGTTGACAGGAGCGTTGATGGGCGGCGGGTAGTCTGGAGTGATGAAAAGCACCACCTCCCCCTCCCCCTGCCAACAGGGGTGGTTCAGGCTGACTGAGCGGTTCGCTCAGGGAAGAGGGATCATGCTCCGTAGTGCTGCTCGTCATACTACTGCTTCCATCATTGCTGGCCCAGTCCCAGGGTTCTCGCTCCGACTGGAACAGAGCGGGATCTGATCGACTGGAGACCGGGCGAGAGGTGGAGGAGGAGGGGGACCGGAGAAGACCACATCCGCTGACCAGAGAGCAGAGGGCATGAAATTGAGCAAGAATCACGATGGCATAGATCAACTGGTTCAGTGACCAACGACCCGTGGCATCACCTGGACTCTGACTGATACTCTGAAACAGAGTAGAACGAAGTGAAGTATAATATATATATGTGGAATCAAGGGCTATATAATATGAAGTAGGCATGGCAGCGGCCATAGGCGCACCCACGGGGGGGGGTTGGGGGGTTCCGACGCCCCCTCGTTTGTCCGACCCCCCGGGAATACGTATATATATAGGCATGTTCCCTATTTAAAAATTTTTTAAGCATATGAACATGACCACATTTTGGTGCTTCAATTCACGTACGTAACACTGCGTATAGGTACCTTTTCAGATTTGATTCGACTGAAGAACTGCAAGGCAAATTAGAGCTATACGTAACCTATTACAAAATTTTGATGGATGTCCAGACAGCAAATACGTATAAATTTTGACATCAGGCTGGTTCATAATGAGTAACTAAATATACGTATATATAATCTGAACTGATGCACAAATTATATAACATCCAACAATACATACATATGTGACAATACGTATATATGTCTGTGAACTAAAAACATCTGAGCTAGACAGACAAAAAAGGAAATCCAGACAACCTTCTAGAATGTAAAAACAGACCTGTTTTTCAGGGATAAAATTGTATGAGATATAGAAATAAATATATATATATATATATATATATACATGCACATTAAACTTAGGTTTTTTTGGTCAAAAATAGCGTCGTTTGCAGAAATGAACAATAGTTTTGACGACGCCAAAATAAAAATGACGAAAGAATGACCAAGCCAAAATGTGGAAGTAGCACTCAAATTTAAAAAAAAGAATGCAAAGTTTCTATTATGTTTTAACAATGATTTTTCAAAAATTTCAGATTGGGGCTGCCGCCCCCAAACCCCCGCTCACCTTTATGGCCCTTGATTTTATGTTGAGCTTCGACTATCTAAAGTCAATCAGTATATCTATATACAAAGCCATAGATGACGAGACTTCATGCTACATCCTTCAATTGCGTTTTGATGCATGCTTCTCATACCATTTTCGCTGAATATTTTCTTTGAAAAATGAAAACTTTCTCTTCGGATTATCTCGGCTAGAATGGAATGAGAGCTTATATACGTACGGACCAGGATGTTTAAGAACGTTTATTATACAAGTAGGAAAAATGCTCCTTGCAGTCGCATGAAAAATACAATATGAGCCAGAAGGACAGCATTCAATTCGGGAAAAGACAAGATTTAAAATGTATAATATGAGCCAGCATTTACTTATGTAAAGGACAAGATCTAAAAGTTTAATATGAGCAGCTCCCTTTCTCGGGCTCATATTGACGCCTTGGGAACGATGTTGTGTACGCAACTTAATCGATGCCAACGTATAAAATTAGAGTAAGTGTAAAAAATAGACATTGTATTGATTGCTCAGAGCCGCCCTCCAGGACGCCTGCACAGAGTAACTTAACATGCTACTTAGACTATTGATATCACACTATTTATGTAATTATATACGTATTATATATTTACGCAACCATAATATGGGGGCA
>JASAND010015055.1:0-10143 GCA_030248195.1 Trissonchulus latispiculum | reverse complement strand
ATTGCAATATACCTTACAGCAGGGCTCGGTGTAGGACGCCAGCGCGTTCCTCCCACCTGCTCCCTTAGGTATAGCGCTCTATAGCGCATTAAATACCTACTTTTTGTTAAAATTGAGTCTTGGTTATTTCACTTTTACGGATCACAAACCACAAAGGAAACAAAATGTTAATAGCTGCAGCATACCCACTAAGTGCATGGGATATCGATATCGTTGGATCATGTCTCCGGACAGTGTACTACATCCCACTTTCCCTTGTGGAAAGTGGTTATTACATCCCGGTACTGGTAACACAGTACCGGTCATCTTTTATCACCTAATCATGGAACATTCCACCATTAAAGAGAAGTAAGTAATTATTCTTATTTTCAGATCATCGCCATATAACACTGTGACTCTCATATCGAGATTGAAAACATAGCCATATAGGAAAGTTGGGATTCGAACCGACAGGCTATATATGTCTTACAGGATATACTGCCCTCGCATCTTTTCTTGTTTTTTGAAAAATAGTTAAGGGCATCGATATGGGAAATTCTGGGTAGAATTATTCACATCCCAGATATTCTTGATTATGGGAAGGTATATCGGTACGCGCGTGGAGATCGCAAGGGGAAACGTTAGCAGTATCTCAATAGTTACCATGGTAACTGTTACTTATTATACAGGATTCCCAGGTAGTATCAGTGGATGGGTTCTGCCATCTTCCCAGTCCACTAGAGAATCCTGGACCAGTAACATAACGCAGGGTTACGGTTAATTTATATCTAGATGGATTAGCTTTGGTCTAAATTGATGGCTCGCCCCTAAAGCTGGGAAGCTCCGGGGGTTAAATTCTTTTCCTACTCTTACATATACAGAAAAATGTGGAAAACGTCGTTGTCTAACGTGTAAATATATTGAGGGCAGGGAAAGTGTCAAAGGAAATTTTAGTTGTAAAAGCTTCAGGACCCACGGGCCCCCCACCCCCGCTATTTTTCTTTCGAAACTTCTAATATAGTTTATCTTATCACCTGCAAACGTTGCAATATCCAATATGTTGGCGAAACGGGTAGAAATTGAGAGAAGAGTTTTGGAGCACACAGAGCTCTTCTCACGGCGCAGGGGGGGGTGCGTGTTTTTGATGTCTCACGCAAGTACTAAAGGTTTTTACGACTGTCGTCGTCCCCTATTTTTCTTTCTCTTCTATATTTTATCTTACCCTCCTTCTACCTTTTCCTCATTTCTCCCCCCCTCTTCTTCTCTTCCTTCTATCCTCTCCTTTTTTCTTCCTTCTATATTTTACTTACCCCCACCTCCCCCCCCCTCTTTTCCTAAAGTCTTTACGACCTATGTCGTACTAAAGTATATCTACGTACTATTGAAGCCGTACTAATACTTACTAATTCTTACTCTAGCCTAAAGTGTATATTTTGGGAATTATCTATGTATTAGCATTGAACTAACATTGAATAAATAAATGTATTATATTTTGGAGCGAGAATAGTTTTTGTCTTGTCTGCAGAATCTATCGAGTTCCTGCTTTCTGAGTACGTTTCAAAAATATTATTTAAGGAAGTAGCAGTGAAATTTGTTAATTTCATTCTGTTAAAATTTCGTGTTTCATGTTTTAAATGTTTTAATTATCGAAATATTAGGGAATTGTCCAATTTCTTACCCTACCCATTGTTAACAGTTTTCAAAATGAGAAAATTTTTCATATTTTGGAACGAGAATAGTTTTTGTTTTGTCTTCAGAATCTATCGAGTTCCTGCTTTCTGAGTACGTTTCAAAAATATTATTTAAGGAAGTAGCAGTGAAATTTGTTAATTTCATTCTGTTAAAATTTCGTGTTTCATGTTTTAAATGTTTTAATTATCGAAATATTAGGGAATTGTCCAATTTCTTACCCTACCCATTGTTAACAGTTTTCAAAATGAGAAAATTTTTCATATTTTGGAACGAGAATAGTTTTTGTTTTGTCTTCAGAATCTATCGAGTTCCTGCTTTCTGAGTACTTATCAAAATATATATATATATATATATATATATATATATATATATATATATATATATATATATATATATATATATAATTTAAGGAAACGGTGATGAAATTTATTAATTTCAGTCTTTTAGAATTTCATGTCTCATGTTTTGAAATGTTTTAATTTACGAAATATTAGGGATTTGCCCTATTTCTTACACTTTGTTAACAGTTATCAAAATGAGAAATGTTTCATATTTCGGAGCGAGAATAGTTTTTGTCTTGTCTTCAGAATCTATCGAGTTCCTCCTTTCTGAGTATATACTTATCAAAAATATATAATTTAAGGAAACGGGGATGAAATTTATTAATTTCATTCTGTTAGAATTTCATGTTTCATGTTTTCAATATTTTAATTATCGAAATATTACGGAATTGTCCAATTTCTTACCCTACCCATTGTTAACAGTTTTCAAAATGAGAAAATTTTTCATATTTTGGAACGAGAATAGGTTTTGTTTTGTCTTCAGAATCTATCGAGTTCCTGCTTTCTGAGTACTTATCAAAAAATATATATATAATTTAAGGAAACGGTGATGAAATTTATTAATTTCATTCTTTTAGAATTTCATGTCTCATGTTTTGAAATGTTTTAATTAACGAAATATTAGGGATTTGCCCTATTTTTTACACTTTGTTAACAGTTATATATCAAAATGAGAAATGTTTCATATTTCGGAGCGAGAATAGTTTTTGTCTTGTCTTCAGAATCTATCGAGTTCCTCCTTTCTGAGTATATACTTATCAAAAATATATATAATTTAAGGAAACGGTGATGAAATTTATTAATTTCATTTTGTTAGAATTTCATGTTTCATGTTTTCAATATTTTAATTATCGAAATATTTGGGAATTGTCCAATTTCTTACCCTACCCATTGTTAACAGTGTTCAAAGTGAGAAAATTTTTCATATTTTGGATGTCATATATGTTTGTTCACCACACTAATGACACTTTATGAGGCGACTGGCGGCGAAACTATCTTTCATTTATTTTGTAAAAGATTTTTCCAAATCATCCTAAAGAACTTAGTTCTACACTTCTCCACTGATGAGCCGCAAGTGTTTGAACCAAGTCTGGCAGAGGTCGCATGCACTACTAATATAGGAATTTAATGTGTTTTTACGTGTACATATGAAAACTTCAGGAAAATGGTAGTCTTGCATTATTTCAAATTTCCATTTGTGTATTTTCTGCGAAAAGCGTTTTTTAGAAAAACCAAATAATTTGGATATTCTGCTCCTGCTACAGTTACAAATTCGTTAATTTCGGGGTTTTACTTTACTACTAATCTTGATCCTGCCTGACCTGTTGAATGAGAACAATATAAATGTTCCCGATTATGCATCTAGTAAGATCTATATATTTATTGAAGTAAAATTTACGAGATCGAAAAGATCTCATATGGATGCAGGTGAACAACAACATAACAAACAAGCTTATTTGCATGAATGGGAAGCCGCTGTAATTTTTCCTCTTATAAACAAGAAATTTTCCGTGTCCAGTACCACGAAATCCGTAAATTTTCCGGAAATCTCTATTTCAGTTTCGAAATCAGCGCCATCGAATTAGTCTACGACCAGCTTTTGAGAGAAATCGGAGACAAAAAAATTTCTGGTCCAAATCCGGGTTTTCGGGAATGCCCTGATTTTCAGTTTTTCGGCCATAACTTTCGCTAGGCGCATTTCCGGAAAATGTCGCAAGAAGGAAAGTTGTTCAGTTAGACGAGCTCTTTCATTTGAGTACCATATCGACCACTTTCAAAAAAATTTTTCAAAATCCGGAATTTTCCGGGTCCAATATCTCGAAATCCGTAAATTTTCGGGGAATTTCGATTTCAGTTTCCAAATCAGCGTGCTCGAATTACCCTATGACCAACTTTTGAGAGAAATCGGAGACAAAAATTTTTTGGTCCAAAATCCGGGTTTTGGGGATTTCCCAGATTTTCAGTTTTTCAGCCATAACTTTCGCTAGGCGCATTTCCGGAAAATGTCACAAGAAGGAAAGTTGTTCAGCTCGACGAGCTTTCATTTGAGTACCATATCGACCACTTTCGTAAAAAATTCAAAATCCGGAATTTTCCGGGTCCAATATCTCGAAATCCGTAAATTTTCCGCGAATTTCGATTTGAGCTTCGCAATCAGCGCCATCGAGTTACCCTATTACCAACTTTTAAGCAAATTCGGAGACAAAATATTCTTACGTTTCCCTTGGTCCCCCCCTTACCATTTTAAAAAATTCCGGGATTCGCCATTCCCGGAATCCGGGAAGTACCTGCCCGCGCTTCCGGGAGCACTTTAGGTCACCCCCCCAACTCCCCCTGAAAATTTCAGCCGGATCGGTCCAGCCAAGAGGGGGGGGGCAAGAATCCGGAGAATAATAACGGACATACCTAACACAAAGGAAAAAGCGGAAACCCAATAACATTGACTGATATTGAGGCATGACTTTGCACCTTCGCATTCCATGACAAAGTGAGAAACACCGGGGTCTGGGGGCTGCCCCCAGGACCCGAAGAAATTTTTGAAAAAACGGACAAAATTTAATGTTTGAACTTCTGAAAGAGTGAATTTTCTCCCGAAATAGCTAGCTTGCGTCCCGTTAAAATTTCATTGCGTCCAGATAAGAAACTTTGCGTCCAGACACACATCTGGACGCAAAAAACGCTTTCATTAATTCGTTCAAGGGGATCAAAAACTTTTTGTCCATGATTTTGCTTTAAACTTGCAGAGAGGTTTTCTGGATCGCTGAGCACAAATCTGAAATCCGTTTTTCGATTCAGATTTTCGTTTGCGTAATATAAGCTGAAGTAGTAGGCTTAAAACGTAAGCTTATCCTGAGCAAACGAAAAGCTGAATCCTAAAAGGATTCAGCTTTTTCATCTGCTTAGGATAAACGGATAATCTGTTCATGATAATACAACTTTAGCTTTATATTAAGCAAACGAAAAGCTGAATTGAAAAACGGATTTCAGATTCGTGCTCAGAGATCCAGAAAACCTCTGTTTGCAAATTTTCAGCAAAATCATGAAAAAATATTTGATCCCCTTGGTCACACTTACCAACCAAAATATTTAAAACATTTTTAAAAACTTTTTGTATTCTTGAAATCAGAATGTCCGAAACCTACCCCTACTAAATTTCAATTCAATCCGTCAAATCGTGCTTCGTCGGAGCTGTGAGGAAATAATGGGAAAGACCCGCTGGAGTTTCGAGGTCAAAGGTATTAAACATCTGCATTTCTTTCTGTCGTTACGGTTTGAGGACGAGGCTTGATCCCATCTGACTGAGGCGTGTGCTAATCCGCAGTCTAAAATGCTACTAAAGTTTGGGATTAAATTCAAAGCTTGGGTCAGTTGGGTCTGGGTCACGAAAACGTTTGGGTCATTTGGGTCTGGGTCACTAAATTTTAAAATTTTATGGGTCACCTTGGGTCTGAGTCAAATTTACGTTTGGGTCGAGTGGGTCATGGGTCACAAAAAGTGACCCAGTTTCCATCCCTGTTATGTAGTACGCCACAGAAAATACTGAGCACAGTGGCATAAAATAACAGCAAAAGAGCAAGATATACACCGAATCTTAAGGCTATTTAAACTCAAGAAACCAATGCAAACGTTTATTTAAAGACAAAACAACAACAACAGCTGAAACAAAAAGTATAAGACGATCAACCGTCAGAACGTCCAATATATAGCTAGTAATTCTACACAAATAATCTATGGGTCGAGTCCAATGTTATCAAAGCCTAAACCCGGGTTAATTGTTAATTCGGGTTAATTTCATGGGCTAAAGATAGCGCAAGTAATCCGGGTTAGCAACTTAACCCGTGATGAGGCGTTGATAACACCGACAGTACATAATATAAGAGTAAGAAACTCTTACAGTAGCATGTACAAATCATGCTAGGTATGCTCGGTGCGTTAAGTCGGGACCCCCCCCCCCGAAAGTCTCGGGGGAGGTCCCACTTAGCACTAATTACATGCTTTCATATAAGCGTGTGTCTGCTGTTCGCTGATTGGCCCATTAGCCTAAGGCTTATGGTAGGTAATTTATTAGTTATTTTAATTAATTAATTATAACTTTAATTAGATTAATGCAATTAAACAACTAATTCGACAACTTTGTAGCATTTTTTCTGCTCTTTCCAATGATATAAAAATTGTTGCACATTACATTCCTTCGAATTTTTGAATTATGCAACAATTTTTATATCATTGGCAAAAGCAGAAAAAATGCTACAAAGTTGTCAAATTAGTTTTTTAATTGCATTAACCTAATTAAAATAACTAATAAATTACCTACCATAAGCCTTAGGCTAATGGGCCAATAAAGCGAGCAGACACACGCTTATATGAAAGCGTTTTAGTGCTAAGTGGGACCCCACGAGACTTTCGGGGGGGGGCCGACTTAACGCACCGAGCATACCTAGCATGATTTGTACATGCTACTGTAGGAGTTTCTTACTCTTATATTATGTACTCTTGATAACACTAAAGTCTGACCAAAAAATGTAGAGAGCGAGATTGTTTTCTTTATATCTCAAAAACGCTTCAAGATAGCTACCACAAATATATATTTTCTGAACCGGACTGAATGAGATCTTTCTTTTCGTGAAAAATTTTTTGAAATTTCCCGTGCTATTTCAAAGGACGCCGCTATATGTCCAGAAAATAAGCTGAAATAAGGGAAATTGTTTAAAAATTCATTGCCGGCGCAATATAAGTCTTAGCCGCGAAAACTTTATATCGTTGGATACAGCTCAGATTGAACCTTATGATTATGCTATTTTTACGGACTTCTGCCAGAATATGCCGAAATTTTGGGTCAGAAAGTGGTATTTTTCGAAAAAATCTACTTTCGAATATTAATATACCACATATATCAAATCAAAGCTGATGCCTAGGCGGTCCTGTAAATCTAATAAAAAATTTTTCCACTGAGTGAGTCACGAGTAGTAGCCACTAGCCAGTCAAATTCGAAAAAGCGGCAAAGATCAAAGGATTTTGAAAATCGAAAAAATGGAATAACTGACGCAATTTTTAACCAAAAAAGGTGAAATTTGCTATGTAGGACTTTCAGACAAGGGGAAAATTTTCCTGAAAAAATCGCGGTAGTACCATGTACCAATCTTTCTGTACCTATAAAAGCGGCGCCCTTCGAAATCGCTCAGGAAATTTCAAAAAAATTTCACGAAAAGAAAGATCTCATCAGTCCGGTTCAGAAGATATATAGAAACAAGTTAGTTTACGTACCACTATTTTTCCTTTTTCGGAATTTATTTCTGGGATGAAGTGAACAAAAACAGAAGCCCGTCCAATATTAAAGAAATAAATAAAATACACTCTCGTGCTAATTCCAACATTTCCCAGTTATCATATGTACACGTAAAAACACATTAAATTCCTATATTAGTAGTGCATGCGACCTCTGCCAGACTTGGTTCAAACACTTGCGGCTCATCAGTGGAGAAGTGTAGAACTAAGTTCTTTAGGATGCTTTGGAAAAATCTTTTACAAAATAAGTGAAAGATAGTTTCGCCGCCAGTCGCCTCATAAAGTGTCATTAGTGTGGTGAACAAACATATATGACATCCAAAATATGAAAAATTTTCTCACTTTGAACACTGTTAACAATGGGTAGGGTAAGAAATTGTACAATTCCCTAATATTTCGATAATTAAAATATTGAAAACATGAAACATGAAATTCTAACAGAATGAAATTAATAAATTTCATCACCGTTTCCTTAAATTATATATATTTTTTGATAAGTATATACTCAGAAAGGAGGAACTCGATAGATTCTGAAGACAAGACAAAAACTATTCTCGCTCCGAAATATGAAACATTTCTCATTTTGATATATAACTGTTAACAAAGTGTAAGAAATAGGGCAAATCCCTAATATTTCGTTAATTAAAACATTTCAAAACATGAGACATGAAATTCTAAAAGAATGAAATTAATAAATTTCATCACCGTTTCCTTAAATTATATATATATTTTTTGATAAGTACTCAGAAAGCAGGAACTCGATAGATTCTGAAGACAAAACAAACCTATTCTCGTTCCAAAATATGAAAAATTTTCTCATTTTGAAAACTGTTAACAATGGGTAGGGTAAGAAATTGGACAATTCCCTAATATTTCGATAATTAAAATATTGAAAACATGAAACATGAAATTCTAACAGAATGAAATTAATAAATTTCATCACCGTTTCCTTAAATTATATATATTTTTGATAAGTATATACTCAGAAAGGAGGAACTCGATAGATTCTGAAGACAAGACAAAAACTATTCTCGCTCCGAAATATGAAACATTTCTCATTTTGATAACTGTTAACAAAGTGTAAGAAATAGGGCAAATCCCTAATATTTCGTTAATTAAAACATTTCAAAACATGAAACATGAAATTCTAAAAGAATGAAATTAATAAATTTCATCACCGTTTCCTTAAATTATATATATATTTTGATAAGTACTCAGAAAGCAGGAACTCGATAGATTCTGAAGACAAAACAAAAACTATTCTCGTTCCAAAATATGAAAAATTTTCTCATTTTGAAAACTGTTAACAATGGGTAGGGTAAGAAATTGGACAATTCCCTAATATTTCGATAATTAAAACATTTAAAACATGAAACACGAAATTTTAACAGAATGAAATTAACAAATTTCACTGCTACTTCCTTAAATAATATTTTTGAAACGTACTCAGAAAGCAGGAACTCGATAGATTCTGCAGACATGACAAAGCTATTCTCATTCAAAATATAATACATTTATTTATTCAATGTTAGTTCAATGCTAATACATAGATAAATCCCAAAATATACACTTTAGGCTAGAGTAAGAATTAGTAAGTATTAGTACGGCTTCAACAGTACGTAGATATACTTTAGTACGACATAGGTCGTAAAGACTTTAGTACGACGACAGTCGTAAAATACTTTAGTACGACTAAAAGTCGTAAAAGGGTGGGGTAAAGAGCTAGGAGAGACCAATTTTGCAAAAACGTTGTTTTCTTAAAACCCGTTAGTATGGAAGAGAGTATAGAAGGAATTATATACTTTCAAAATTATGAAGCATATAGCACATAAATTTTTCGCGATTATCATGAAAAAGGAAGAAATAAAACCAGAAAAATTAGGAGGATAGATTTAGGTACGATGGAATCGAAAAACTTTACTCTATTTAGAAAAAGAAAATTGGTAAGCGGTAATAATTACGTATACGGAAAATAGAGCGCAGCCGCGCTAGAGTGGTAAGGAAAGGGACGAGAGTAAAACTCTACAAGTACCCTAACCTGTTCACTCAAAACAATCATAGAAACAAGTTAGTTTACGTACCACTATTTTTCCTTTTTCGGAATTTATTTCTGGGATGAAGTGAACAAAAACAGAAGCCCGTCCAATATTAAAGAAATAAATAAAATACACTCTCGTGCTAATTCCAACATTTCCCAGTTATCATATGTACACGTAAAAACACATTATACCATATATACTTTGTGGTAACTATCTTGAAGCTTTTTTGAGATATAAAGAAAAGAATTTCGCTTTCTACATTTTTGCAGAGGAGGAATTAGAGAGGCAGTGAGCATCCAGTTCTATGGGGGCAATAAAAATAAGTTAAGCATTAGCATTTTAAAGCCTATTCTGCACGAAAAACACCAAGTCCTCAAACCGTTTAGCAGAAGCCACCCAAGTTTGGTTTACTTTAGGAGGCTTTAGGTGTATATACTTCAAGGGGTCCTCCCCAATTTCATTCTTTGGGCTTTCCCCCACTCACTTTGAGTTGAGGTACCCGACAAAACTATCAAATTTAAGGATTTTTAGCCAAAATTTTCAAACGTTTGTCGGTTTAGCCGGAATTTGCTGACGTCAAGTCTGCTACTGATCTGATGTCAAATCTGATGTCAAATTCTGCTACTAAACCAGAAAGTTTGTGCACTTTTTAGCCCATGCAGCGTAATAGTGTTTTTTGCCGGCTGAAGTTTTCTGAAGACAGCTGGCCGGCACGAATCGAAGACTGAAAATGGCCGGCCGGCTTTGCCAGCAAACCGCAAACCGTTCCCTAGGGGGGGGGAAAAGTGCCTCCGACCGGCAACCAA
>JASAND010015054.1:0-46704 GCA_030248195.1 Trissonchulus latispiculum | reverse complement strand
AACGAGAGAACATGTTACACGAATTTACTTCCCAAACAAAACAAAATACAAAGCTTTGAACCGAAATTACTAGATAATTGCTTAGATAATTGCTTAGAATTTATATAATTTAATTTCAACAATTTAATTGTTCAATTTAGACACAAAATGAATGCATTTTGTATTGAACTACAGGAACAAGTTATATATATATCTTACAAATAAAAAATGCGTACTGCGCGTATCGGTACTTACCCATTGTAAAATACTAGTTTGCGAATGACAAACAAAAGAATGAGCAGCACAATTTCAAACTATAAATATATATATTCATTCATAAATATAACTGTTATATTATAACATATAACTAATATATATATATGTCGCGTTAAACTAGGAGGCCCGTTAAGGCCACTGGGTTTCACGTTAAACTAAGTGGCCACATAGTGTAACGTTAAGCTAAGTGGTCACTTCTCTCCCTATCCTCTCTATATGCAATTTACGCATATGTACGGTTGGTGCGCTTGTCTCACATGATTATTAATGCAATGTAAACAGTTACTTATATGGGCGCACTTATATTAGTACATGGGGCATGTAAGCGTTATGATAATGGCTGATTTGAGAAATGGGTACTTGACCTCAGACTGACTCACAGAGAAAAGGTTAGCGTACGTAGAAATTTTTACTAAAGGGGGGCAATGGTTACAAGGAGTGAAAATGTAGTTATTAATGCTTTGAAAAATTGTAGGTGTGTTATCTCGGCAGATTTTATTTTATTTAATCTCGTTAAAGAATTTATTTTACTTAATTATAATTCAGCGTTTTTGATAGTTTGATTTTTCATATACTTGTTCCAAAATAGTTCTTGTTCAGTCTTGTTCTTTTTTAAAAATGTTAGTTCGTTGTTGAAAAAATGTGTTCCAATGGACACAGTTTGGAACAAAAACTATTACAATTATATATTTGTTGTTAGTTAAGTTTTCTGCAAAAGTTTTGAGTCACAACTACATTCTTAAAGTAAAACCAATTTTTCACATTTACACTGAAATTTTACTGTTGATATACAATGTTTTCAGGAGGTTTGAAAAACAATCAGGGTATTTTTTACAGGGGGGGGGCGGGGGGGGCCCGAAATTGTCCTTCCCTCCCGAAAATGCCTTCCCCCCCCCCGAAATCGCCCCCTCCCGGGATTTTTGCTTCCCCCCCCCCCCGGGATTTTTTGGATGCCGAAATTTTTGCCAAAAATAGGCAATTTTCAAAAAATTTTCGGCTTCGCCGAAGATTTTTTGTAAAAATAGCTATTTTTAGCTTAAATCCTGGCATTTTTGAGAACTTTTAGCGTTTCACCATGCAAAATACGCCAAAAATACCATTTTTTGGCTCATTTAATAATTAAAAATCTTCCCCCCCCCCCGAAAATTTCTCCCCCCCCCCCCGGGCCCGGAGGCCCCCCTCGGGAAGCCCCCCGAAAAAAATCCCTAAAAAATACCCTGACAATCAGAACAATTTGTTGACTAAATTATACAAAAACGTACATTTTCAGTATATAACAGTTTGCTAGGTAATCGTTTCTCTACGTATGATACGTATGTAACGTGTGTACGTCTATGTAGATAGACTGTAGGGTCATTGTTTACATTGCGTATCTAATCCGTATTGAGACAAGCGCACCAACCGTACATATATATACGTAAATTGCATATAGAGAGGATAGGGAGAGAAGTGACCACTTAGTTTAACGTTACACTATGTGGCCACTTAGTTTAACGTTAAACCCAGTGGCCTTAACGGGCCTCCTAGTTTAACGCGACATATATACATATATATACAAGCTTATTTGTATGGATGGGTTGCCGCTGTCATTTTCAAATTTTTGAGACAAAAATTTTCAAAGACAAAATTTTTTGGATACCTAAGGGGGACTATAGGTGTGTTGGTCCCCCCCCCCCCAAATGGAGACGGAGTGTCGCCGACCCTCCCCCAGGGGAGTATCCAGGATTTTAAAAAGGAGGGGCGGTCCAACCCGAAAAGGGGGGGGGGTCCGAGCCTAATTTTTCCTCAAAACTGGCCAAATTTGGGCGAAAACAGCTAAAACTTCGAAAAGTTTTCCGGCAAGGGGGGTCCGGACCCCCTGGACCACAACCCTGGAACGCCCCTGCCTCGCCTCCCCCTAATTTTATCCAACCCCTCCCTCCAAAACGGCCTTTGGCCGACCCCACCCCAATTTTCAAACCCCTACCTAAATATTTGAAAATTTTTAGCCAAAAATATTCAAAAAAGCATATTCCAATTAATTGCGATAAATTGCTAAAATTCGTTTAATTACCTGAAAACAATAGCTGAAAATTAAGAAAATGTTTCAGTTTTTTAACGAAATACCGATTTTTTGCCACCCCCTTCAGGGTTGGGCGAGACCGAGATTTCACCGAGACCGAGACCGAGCCCAGGGTACCGAGACCGAGACTGACCAAGTCTCGGCTTTTGGGCGAGACCGAGACCGAGGCTGGCAATTTCAAGCTTAAATTTAATTTCTTCCAGTTTTTGAGGCTTAGGAACAGTATTAGGGGCTTTAACACATGAACATATATACGGTTTCCGCACCTCGTCAGTTATATAATTTTCGTTGCATTAACTTAAAATTTTCGCTGAAATTTGATGTTTTCACAAACTTTTCGGCTTTTGGGCGAGACCGAGACTCCCAACCCTGGCCCCCTCAAAACTTTTTCTTACCTCTTCCCCAAATCTAAATATATAATTCGACCCCCACCCTTTTGGCCAGACCCCCTCCCTACTTTTTTCTTTTTTTTCAAACCCCCATCCCCACTTTTTTTGCCAGCCACACCTATGGGAGGACCAAGACAAAAATTTTGTCCCCCCATAGGTGTAACAGGGATTTGGGTTGGGGGGAGGCACTCCCGCGAACAACCCCCCCCCCAAACATCGCCCAAAATTTGTTCTATTTTTATGCCAAAAATAGCATTTTCAACCATTGCTGAGGAGGCCGGAGGCCAAAGTGGGGGCTCCGAAAAGTGGGGAGGGGGCGCTAAAAATGTTATGTTAGCCTGCTATGTTAGGTGAAAATTTCCACGAAATTGTCCAAATTCATACAAAAATTTAAGAAATTTTTAAAAAGTCGGCAAATTTTGGCTAAAAAACGAAAAGTGAGAAAATTTGAGAAATTTTTCGGAAAATAAAGGTAAAAATTTTGAAACTTTGGCAAAAATTTTGGATTTCCCAAAGAAAGGCCGCCGGACTTTTGGGTCGGGCCCCACTTCAAAAAATAGTGGCACCGCTCCTATTTCGGGGGGGGGGGGGGTACCGGGCACCGGTGTAGTTGAATGTTCATTGGCATTAGAAACGGCTAAAATGCGATTTTTGGCATAACTGAAATATTATTTTGGGGGAGGGTTGGGGGTCCTGGGGGCAGGGGGGGTAGAATGTCCAAATCTGGCTTGGGGGTCTAAAAAATCGGAAATTTTTGAAAAAACTGTACCCAAACTGTACCCAAATGTTTTTCAGCTAAAAATGGCCCTTTCTGACCTAAAATCTACTATTTTCATCATAAATCTACTCAAAACATACCTGGCTTATTTTTACTGGGGGGGGAGTGGGGCCCCCCCACTCGGCAACCTACCCCCCCATTCGAGGTTCCCCCCCCCCCTATAAAAGCCCCCCCCATAAATTTTTACCTCCCCCCCCCATAAGCCAAAAACTTGCCAGATTTCACCATTTTTACCCTAAATTTTCAAAAATTTCTCCGGCGTCGCCGGAATTTTAACGGAATTTTCGCTTTTTTAGCGTAAAAAACACCTAAAATTAGTCATTTTTTAGCGATTTTTGGCAATTTTTACACAAAAAACGTACAAATTTGCAAAATTTTTTAGGTAAATATGCCCCCCCATAGGTGTACCAGGCTACTGTTTACCCCCTGAGACCCCCCTCCCCCCTTCCCGACCTCAACTACTCCACACCCAAGCCGAGCTCAAACCGCCCCTCCCCCCCCCCCTAAAATTCAAACCAAGTAAAAAATGCAAAATTTTTGAAAACATTTTTTTGCAACTTCTGAAAATATTTGAAAAAAATTAGAAAAATAGGCTATAATTCACCTATAAACAGCTAAAGATGGTTATTTATAGCAATTAAAAGGTAATATACGCAATTATAAACCACAATCTGGGATAATTTAGGCATATCTTAATTTAGTCAATTTTCAAGCCCTATTTTCGCATACGAAAACTATTGGCAGAAGCTTTTGAGTACGCTTAATGTACTGTACATCGAAAAAGGAGCATGTTTAGCTAAAAGCTTGGGTTCAGCTTAGGGGGGGTCCTCCCCCAAATTTGGACCTTCTACCCCCCCCCCCCCGCACACCTGGTACACCTATGCCCCCCCCCTTCTCCTGAGCCCCCCCATCCATGGGGGGGGGGCAACTTGGTGCCCCCATATCGCCCCTCCCATAAATTTTGGCCTAAAAATAAGCCAGCATACTCGTACTGCGTTTTACAAGCATTTTTTCGTATCGCATTTTTTCTCCTGTTTGGACCCAATTAATTGGGGGGGAGGGGGGTCTGAGCTCGACTTGTGGAGGAGTAGACCGTCGAGTTCGGGTATGGGGGGTGGGAAGTCTGGCGTTGTCGTGAGGGTGTCTCACACAGGGGGCACACTGTAGCCTGGTACACCTATGGGGGCCCCCCAAAAAAGTTGGGGGAGCCCCCACCCCAAATCTTCGTTACACCTATATATGGTTCCGACGGAGGGTGGGGATGGGGGGGCATAGTTTCCGTTGGGGGTATGCCCCCAAAATTTTTGTACAATTTTACCCCCCCCCCCGAGTTTTTGACATACCCTCTCCCCCATCCCTCCCCCAACATTCGGCTGCCACCCCGAACCCCGAACCCCCCAGCGATTTTTGGACACAAAAAGCAAGCTAAATTTTGCCACAAAGTGGAATTTTTCTAAAATTTTGACTTAAAATCGCTGTAAAACGGTGCAAAAACGCCAAAACGTTAAAAACAGGCCTTATTTTGAAGGAAACAGGGCTAAATTACCGAAAATTTTTCATTTTTTGGCATTTTCCGAAATTTCTGAGGTCCGAATTCTGGGTGGGGGGTTGGGGGGTGGTACGCCCATCACATTTCTTGGGTCGACCACCAACCTTCCAAGATTTACCCCCCCCCAGACCCATAGGTGTAATTGGGGGGGAGGGTCACACCCCCAGCCATTTTTCCAAACTCCCCCCCCCCCAAAATTTTTATGTAAATATATGTATATATATGTATATATATATGGGGGGGTAGTCCCCATCTGTATATATGGGGGGGGTAGTCGCGCCGAAGTCTCGAAAATTGGCCAAAATTTGGCCATTTTAGGGTATATATATAAATATTACAAAATTTTTCAACAAAGTCCAAATTGCTGGCTTAACGTGCTTATTATCGCGAGAAATACACGTTTATAACGATTTTATGGACTTCTGAACTCCATATTGCCCTTATTCTGGACTCAGAAACATGATGGCAATCAAGTTTTCGAGTTTATGTACACTGTCTAATGTTAAAATTATTTAATGATTTCATGTTTTTTGGACATTAGCAATGGCTGAAAGATTGAAAATGCGATTTTCGGCATAAAAAGTGAAAAATTTTTTGGGGGGAGGTTTGGGTGGGGTCGTGGGGGGTTTGGGGGGGTCAAAAAGGCCCCCCCAAAATTACGGGGGGGCCCCTGCCCCAATTCCCCGTTAAACCTTCACCAATGCCTAGACCCATAGCTCCAGGGAAACTATGGTGGGGGGGGGGGTAAATCTTGGCCGACCTCCGAAATGTGATGGGGGGGTTATATATATACCCCCGAACCGCCCACCCCCCCCCAACAATCGGACCTCAGAAAATTCAACAAATGGCCAAAAAATGCAAACTTTTCTGTAATTTGAATCCTTTTTTCATCAAAATAAGGCGTATTCGTAACGCTTTATGCGTTTTTGCACCGTTTTAAAGCGATTTTAAGTCAAAATTTTAGAAAAATTCCACTTTTTGGCAAAATTTAGCTAGCTTTTTGAGTCCAAAAATCTTTGGGGGAGGGGAGAGATCGATCCGATCGATCGATCGATCGATCAGTAAATTCGAGTGCAGATTTGGAATCAGCGCCCCCGAATTACCCTAGGGCCTAGGGGCGACTTTTCGCGAAAATCGGAGGCAAAAAAATTTTTGATCAATTTTGATCGATCGATTTTACTGATCGATCGGATCGATCTCTCCCCTCCCCCAAAGATTTTTGGACTCAAAAAGCTAGCTAAATTTTGCCAAAAAGTGGAATTTTTCTAAAATTTTGACTTAAAATCGCTTTAAAACGGTGCAAAAACGCCTAAAGCGTTACGAACAAGCCTTATTTTGATGAAAAAAGGACTAAATTACAGGAAATTTTGCATTTTTTGGCCATTTGTTGAAATTTCTGAGGTCCGATTTCTGGGGTTGGCGGTTGGGGGGTAAAAAAACCCCCAAACACATTACGGAGGTCGGCCAAGATTTACCCCACCCCCACCAAAGTTTCCCTGGAGCAAAGGGGGAAGGCAAAGGCCTGGCAAAGGTGTAACGGGGATTTGGGGTGAGGGGCCCCTCCCCCACAATTTTGGGGGGGCCTTTTTAGACCTCCCCAACCCCCCCCCACGGCCACGACCCCACCCAAACCTCCCCCCAAAAAAATTTTTCACTTTTTATGTCAAAAATCGCATTTTCATTTTTCAGCCATTGCTAATGTCCAAAAACATGAAATCATTAAATAATTTTAACATTAGACAGTGTACATAAACTCGAAAACTTGATTGCCATCATGTTTCTGAGTCCAGAATAAGGGCAATATGGAGTTAAGAAGTTCATAAAATCGTTATAAACGTGTATTTCTCGCGATAATAAACACGTTAAGCCAACAATTTGGACTTTGTTGAAAAATTTTGTAATATTTATATACCCTAAAATGGCATGGCCAATAGCCGCTGAGAACAAATACCGGATCTTTTTAAGGTGCTGGTATCGCTTTGTGTAATTCGACTACAAGTTCAATTTTTATGAAGTCCGAAAATGGCCAAATTTTGGCCAATTGGCCAGCCGAGGTTAGCCTTATTCTCTCGTCATGCCTCCCGGGGTGTTTGGCGGAGGGGCTCATGCATTTTTGCTTTTACAACTTTGGCTACCTCTGTGGTTAGGCGTTAGCCCCGAGTTTTGTTAAAAATGGCCTTTTTGACGCGTTTTTTCATTACCCAATGTAGCAACAAATCAGGATCATTTTTAAGACAGTGAATCTGGTTTGTCATCCTTTTATATGGGCGTCGTTATTTGTTTACAGCTTTCCAAAACTGCCCAATGGATTCGCGATTGGCTGAATGAAAACCCCTATTGCGGCTTTTTCTTGGTTTGAGCCTAAAAATCTCCAGTTGTGGCATCTCGAATTCGTTCTCGCCTCCGGTTCGTCTGGCTTGTTGGCCTCCAAAAATGTCCCTCGGCCCTGCCTCGTTCATGGCCGAATTTTGGCGCTACAGTTTTGGAAATCGATGTCAATTTTTGGTCTTATCAGTCTGTCAGATGTCAGCATGTCGGAAGTTTTTGTTATTTTTTTGCCAATTTTGCTAGTTTCGTAAGCTCATGTTAATGTACAGATTATAGCTTTACGTGTATAGCTCTTCTCTCCCTTCGGTCTGTTTCGGAATCACCACAAAAGCACTGCCAAAAGGTCCCTCTGATCTGGTTTGTCATCCTTTTTTATGGGCGTCGTTATTTGTTTACAGCTTTACTTCATATTGAATAAAAATTGTGGTTGTTTTGAGCCTAAATAATGTTGTTTGTTTCTGGATCAGAAATTTCCACACATTAACCAAATTTAGCAGTTTAATCTGGAAATTGTTTTGTCCAAATTTCAAATAGGAATTTCAAACAAGGAAGTATCTATTAATAACAAAAAGTTTGCTTGAATTCTTTTTGATGGCAAAATATGCTGTTTTTTGATAGTTATAAACTGTAGACAAATATTTTAGCAGTCCCGCAACACACTTACTGTTTTGTGCAAAACAAGTGTGTTCTTTTGAACAATGCAGTGTTTAGAGACAAAATTCCAGAGTCTCGTATGCTCCAAAGTTAAAAAACCAGGCAAGGGAACGTGCAGAAGGAATTATCTGCTGCGATTCAATATCCTGGGAAAAGTTTTGTTTGTTCTGTTTGGTCATGGAACTAGGTAGTTTCAGTTCTCCTTTGTTACGCATTAAGGTAAAAGTTTGACCCTGGCTTCGCCCCTGCAAATCAACCTCGGATATACAGCCAGGAGCCAGGAGTGTGACCTCAGATGAAGGCTGCATCCGTGGGGGGGGGCGGTCGACTCTTCTGCACAGAGCATTCCTCTTACAATCCTAACATTTATCCGGGTAGTATCCAAACATTTACTTTAGTTAAGGATTAATAGCTGGGTTAACTAGAGTCGAGAAAGCCAACTGTGGCTTGATTCCTGGAAAACCGGAATCGAACCGTATAGTTTCTGTCAACACAGCTAACAACATATTCTCATACCAAAAGCACCTAATAGTTTCCATCAAATTTGATAACCTAAGCTGTCGTGAGCTGCACTGATGGTGCTTCGGTGGAAATCAGCCTGACAATGAAGGAAGACAACCAACAAGTAAAGTCAACCAACAGCAAGAAGTGTAAACAGATGTGGCATAATTAACAGGTTCAACGGCTCAAAAATTAGAACAGTTCAACAGCAACGTGGACTGGCAAGTTCAGCAGACTCTACAGATTCAACAGGTTCAACAGGCTCTCCATATTCAACAAGCTCAACAGACTTAACATACTCGACAGATTCAACAGGCTCAACGTAGTCTACAGCAATACTGAGAATATTAATTTTCGTCTGAGTAGTAGATATGTGAGAATGTTAAGCATGCGTAAAGTTGGAATAAGTCAAAGGCAGCATCAATATATATATATATATATATATATATATATATATATATATATATATATATATATACTCAGTTTGCTGCACACAATACGTGAAGCCATGCACTGAAGTGAAAACACGGTCATGATATTGGCTATGTCTCTTCGAGCCGGGTCGAATAAAAAGAGGGAGTCGAAACAATTTTCCAAATTTCTGTAATTTCGCAAATTTCTATAACGACTGCGTGTTGTTTGTTTTGAGTATAAATTTACATATTGATTCCTGGTTTCCAGGAATCAAGCCAGGTCTATGGTTCAACCATAATCCAGTAATTAAAATCAAGACATGCTGGAAAGCCTTTATCCAGCAAATATATTCCCGCGTAGCCCTTCAGAAACATACATCTTCAGATAATTAACAGATTTAGACTGTCTTTCAAACATCCTAAAAGCCCTTATGCAGAGACGATATGACAAATGTACACAAAAGTTATCCCTTGTCATTATTATCATTTAATATAATTATTATAGCATTATTATTTTGATTATATACTATTGCTCAGCCAATCTCAGTCTGTATAATGAGCTTCTTTTCAGTGCTTCCAAAGACTCCTCATCGCTCTGACTTCCACCACTGTCAGATCGCTTTCCATACATGCTATTTTGAGGTCCAAAGGGGCTGACTTTGCCCTGAGGGCTTTCGATGGCACTCGGGGCCACATACCCATAGCGTCGATCTCGCCAGTATTTCTTGTCGCGCCAGCCGCCGAAGGAAAGCTCACCCTGAAACAGAAAAAACTTGAGTTGTCATGATTATATATAAGTAGATGTTACAAACTTGCCTGCTGAGATGGCAGCAGGGGAAGCAGTCATAGGAAAGATTGATAAGCCTGATATGGGTGCTCAGTTGATGGCCATGTGGTGCAGTGGTAGCATGTCTGACTCAGGAGCAGAAGGGCCGTGGCTCAAACCCTATTCTTTACTTTCAATCCTTAGAGAAAAGCTGAACCTCCCTCTTCCCCTCTCTTTTCTAGGTCCTGGTTTCGTGGGTACAGGGGGGCCTGACGCCACCCGTATGGGTTGTTTCTCGGTTTCTTCATGGTCCACCAGCCCTGGTAGAAGCGCTACAAACGCATTTAATTCCGGTAAAAGTGAGGGAGCAGACTGAAGAAAGTTAATTCAGTTGGTATGGAATGCAAAATGCTACTTATTCTGCAGATAAGCTAAGAAGAAAAATGTTAAGGGGGGGGGGTCGCCGGGTACCAAATTTTATAGTCACCGATTTCGCTCATTTTTGGGTATAATATGCCCCCATATGTGTCCAAAAACAAGACAAATTTTTAGAGTCCAGGGTCAATCCAGTTAAGAGATATCGCAGTTCAAATCTCTACAATTTAGTATTTACGCCACATAGCCTCGCTGAAGACTTCGAAGTCGTGTACACATAGGATGACAAAAGACTACGGCATGGCCAATACACCAAATTGAAGCCTCTATCTGGGGCTATTTATTCTGTGCAATGACAGTGATACGCCAAGCAACGAGCGAGAAACGGTGTTTGAACGATTTGATCAAGCTCCTTCCGAGTGTTATTTACTTCAAACTTTAACGCGCTGTAACTTTCTCATACTGCTTTGTAGAGACTTGTGCAGAAGATAAAATGTTCAGGACAGCAACTTCAATTTGATATAAAAGTTGGGTATATTTGAAAAATTTGAAAATTTGCCATTTTTTGACTATAGGCGTCCGCCATCGCACTGAGGCATGCGACCACAGTTAAACACCAGCAATTGCACTGAAATTTAGCACGCATCTTTCTTTCATATGGGCAAATTGGCACACCAAATTTGGTTGGAATAGCTCGGCTTTCACCCGACCTATGACCATATATCCAAAAATTTGAGAAAATGAGATTTTGAGGCAAAACGCCAATGCGGTAACCAAAAGTGTGAACTACTCAAAGTAGATATGGATTTTGCGTATGCAAATTAACTCTATTTGTGTACTATGTTAATATCTATACGCGAAATCTGTGCAGTAAATGGTTCGTTCAGGCCATGACGAAACATTTCTTTGGTACACTTTTGTAAGTCAAATTTGTGCAAAAACCGACTTCACCCAACTTTGAAAATTTCTAGAAAATCACTGAGCTAACGCAAAAACACCTCATATAGATATTAACACTCTACCTAGTCAATTAAATTATGCCAACTTATAGCTCATTTGCTCGTGCAAGCGCTCAAACTTTTGGTTACCGCGAAATTTTCCTAACTTTTTCATTTTCCTATGTTTAACACATGTCGGGGTCACCTTTGGAGGACTGTTGTGAATGATAGGGAAAGTTTTGCAACAAACGCAACTGTCTTGTTTTGGGGACCCACGGGGACTACAAAATATGTGAAAATGAGAAAAATCGGAGATGGTCGAAAATTCGCGACCCCCCCCCCCCTTCAGGGGGGGGGCGACTAAAATGGGGGTGCCCCGAATTTGTCCGGTTGGCCTAATTTTCGGCGAAGATTTAGAGCATGGGTGGGGTCAAAAAAATACCGGGTACTCAGATCTTAGCTGCCTTCCAGTCATGTGCAGCCGTCGCGTTTATGTGGCCGACCCCCACTTCTTCACAACTACCAACATAATTAATTAAAAATTTCTGCTGGCTGCAGACCACTAGCTGCAAGGTTGCCATTCACCAATGTGATTTGGCACATGTGCCCCTATCTGCAGAAAAATACTAGAAGTCTGTATCTTATCTGCATCTAAGTGAATTACTCTTCAAAGTTGAAGTTTCGGCAAAAATTTAAAAATTTTTGTCTAACGAAAGGAATATTTTATTACTGGTGCGAGCTATGAGGCTGTAATTTGGCATGAAAGGAGGCCCTATAGGAGTACTCATTTGTGCCAAATGGCAAGAAATTCTGCCGCGTGAAAAGATTTTTATGTTAACTTTAATCTTCAAAGATTGCCAAAATCGCCATTTTCAGTCTGTCGGATTCTGTGTAGAGGCTTTCTGCAGCCATAGAAGTCTCAAACCTTCACTAATCGAGCTGAAATCGTTTCTGGGTGTGTTTTCGACCACGCTGAGTTCAAATATTTCAAAAAATTTGAATTTCGAAAAATTTGAATTTTTCGATTTCTGGGGTACCATTGCCCAAAAAAGGCGATTTTGGCAATTTTTGAAGATTAAAGATGGCATAAAAAATTTTTCACGCTGCAGAATTTCTTGCCATTTGGCACAAATGAGGACTCCTATAGGGCCTCCTTTTATGCCAAATTACAGCCTCATAGCACACACCAGTAATAAAATATTCCTTTCGTAAGCCAAAAATTTTTAAATTTTTGACGAAACTTCAAATTTGAAGAACAATTCACTTAGATGCAGATAAGATAGAGAAGTCTAGTATTTTTCTGCAGATAGGGGCACATGTGCCAAATCATATTGGCGAATGGCAGCTTTGAAGCTTGGGCCTAGCAGTCAGTAGAAATTTTTAATTAATTATGTTGGTAATTGCGAAAAATGGGGGGTCGGGCACATAAACCCGACGACTGCACATGGCTCGAAGGCAGCTAAGAACCAACGACCCAGTATTTATTTGACCACACCCATGCTCTATAACTTCGCCAAAAGGTAGGCCAATCGGACAAAGTTGGGGCAAAAGTTTAGTCACCCCCCCCCCCTTAAGTCGGCAAGACAAGAGGTCCCATCTTCCAGCCGAAACAGTAGGTAGACTGCTTTAGGTAGGATCGCAGGAGCTTGTTGAGCAACAACAGCAATAATGAGATGATGGTTCGTATATTGTCTGGAAAATTTGGTTAATTTAAATTAGTGCAGGAATTTCTATTTCAGAAGATGGCCGGCCGAGCAAAGTTAGCTCCGGGTCCGGGTACCAGCGGACCGGGCCGGGTCCGGGTCCAATTGGACCCGCGGTTCCGGGTTTGGGTTAAAGAACAATAATAACCACCAAAATTTATATACATTTAAGGATTTGAGAACATTAATTGTTGCCGAGTTAGCAGATGTATAAGCCATTGGCAAATCTTTGTTCTTTCAGTTCAAAAATTTCGATTAATTTTGAACAAATGTTTTTGCAAAACTGAAATTCCTCTATATTTGGACAATAAATTTTCTTCCTCTATAAGAAGTTATGGCGATGAATGCAATTCCAGAAGTTATGGCGAACGATTGTTCATTTCTGTTTCCACAATATTAGTTAAATTTAAAAGAGAAAGATAGAGGGTAAAAGCGGAATTCTTAAGTCGGCACCATTTGCTGAAAACGGTATCTGTCCGATATCCCTATTCGGCAAACTAGTTATTGCAAAATTATTATATAACATTGTAAAACTAAAAAATTAATCTGTGGTTTACTCTTTAAGATATATAGTGTAGAATTACATTTAAATAAGTAGTAGTCGGTAGTTGTTTAATTTATTGTTGATGTGCAAAATGGCACGTTTTTGTACATCCAGGTCTGGACGGGACCGGGTCAGACGTAGCGGGTCCGGGCCGGGTCCGAAAATTTGGATCCGGAGCCAACTCTGCTTTAAATTAATTTGATGGCTGTGGAAGCAAACTACATTTGATGAACTGATAGCCCATCTGTAATTATTATTGTTTTGTGATTATTTTTAATTAGTTATCTTATTATTAATTCAAACAAAGTTTACCAGTGCAACTGCAATGATAACACAGAGAACCAAATATCTAAGACTGCTTGAGGCCATTCTGTTATGCCAAGATATAGTAATTTAGCACAATATACTAAATTTAGTAGCTAAAACATAAAACATATTTTTCAATAAATTTAATACATGAAAATGTGAGCTTGATAGATCAGCGCAGTGTCCGTCGTTACTTGGATAAACTTACTATGTAACTTTACTTACTGAATTTTGCTTTGAACCTCCCGTAGCGCAGTGGTTTTTTACTGCGCTACAAGTGGAGGATCATGTGAAGTCTTGAGCTTGAACAAAAAATAAGCTCTAGCACCGTATTTCAAATATCCCTCCTGGGCAATTTACCGAGACTGTCAAGGGGTGGCCGCCTGCTTCGTGGAGCTACCACAGCACCTCCATTACGGTGGACGTAATGGACGTACTGATAGCCTTGTAGAACACCTCGGGTAATTGCTAAGGCAATTA
Organism: Trissonchulus latispiculum; assembly: GCA_030248195.1. NCBI lineage: Eukaryota > Metazoa > Nematoda > Enoplea > Enoplida > Ironidae > Trissonchulus > Trissonchulus latispiculum. Next base: position 32,663 of record JASAND010015054.1, on the reverse strand, counting down.
TTCAGTGTCAGCATCCCCCTTCCCTCAAAAATGCATACGTTCAAAGCTGACACTACCCCTAACCGGAGCACCGACTGGGGTGAGGTGGCTGTAAAAAATTTTTGCTTTGTCGATTCCGACAAAACCTCCGGAAAAACTTCGATCAGATGATTCATTAATCGATCGATTAATTACCGACTACTCCAAAGTGAAGGCATGAGATTAGCTTTATGTACGTATATACTTTAAAGCATAAATTTACATTTTAATTTATTTAAAAAATTTTCTAATGAAACTGCCATGCTGGCCGGACACCAAAACTGCAAAAACTGACTAGGCCTATGATTATACTTGGATGTCTGAACAATGGGCTTCTGCATAAGTTGACCATAAGGTAACTTTTGTGTGTCTCTGTGTTAGTGTAAATACTAAGTCAATGTTAACAATCTAACAACGTCGTCGTCTAATAGCGCTGTCAGTCTTAGAACTGAACAAGAAATTGGTACTAAACCATTTAGCCTGGTATAGAAATTATTTATTATGAACAAGAGAGTCAAAGTAACTTGATTGGGTGTAACACCTAGAGAAAAGATAGCACACTTTTTGAATATCGTTTATCCATACCATGTAGCTTTAAGCAAAATACTGACATAGATCTTGGAATTTTACAATACCCTATAACTTTATAGCCTAAATAGTTTTAAAATAAGACATTCACATTTAAAAATGGAAATTGCTAATAAGCTCAAGTCCTATCCTATCCGGTTAGTGTTGAAACGGAAGTAAATACTCAGTTGGTATTTGCTATATATTTTCTGAAAATGGGAATGTCCTCAGAAGCAGCAATGAATCAACAGGGCCGAGTTTGAAAACTGAACCTAGCTTTTATTCAGAGTTGGTTTAGAAGACATCAAATGAGGTCGGCTATTTGTTTGAGTAGAATTTCAGGTCAAGTCACAATGACGAAAGCGTCATCTAAAAAGTTTATGGTCTCTCTGGTGAGTTTTCCTTCAAAAATTGGATTTCATAAGTTTTCAAGGTCCCTATTTCCTTTGAGAAAAGATGGATAATGAATGACCAACCTTTGGTTTAGAACATCTGGCTGACACCAAGCTGAAATGATCCTCAAAACTAACCGAGAAACTAAATATCTTAAAACCTGTGGAAATATTTTTATATTATTTATACACTTACCCATTATCATTATCATTATTATTATTATTATTATTATTATTATTATTATTATTATTATTATTATTATTAACATTACTATTAACATTATATTATTATTATTATTACTATTATTACTGCCATTATTATAATTATCATTGTTATTATAATTATGGTAATGTTAATGTTAATGAACTGATGATAAAGATCTGCATTTGTAACGCAAGAGGCTGACTGTAACGGTCAACCTTTTCGTTATTCTCAATATTACGAAATCACTTTACTTAGCTAATAGTTGGCTTGCCTAGTCAGCAAGCATTCCTTCACGTGTCATGTAGCTCCACCTATAGGATAGGTTTGGTTGGGTGGGGTCCCCCCTTGGAGCTACATGATTGGGACACCCCAGCTAGAGGGCGCTTCTCTTGGGAGGGGGTTATCCGTCAAACTTCTCCCCCTTTCAGTTGTGGGTTTTCCCTTGTACAGTCTAGTCGTGTTCTCTCTCTATTCTCTCTCCTATCTCCTGTACAGTTTCTCCCCCTGTCTATCTTCAGTGGGCCTTTGTATTATTGGTACGTTAGCGGGGCTTCGCCCATATAATAATTGGTGAGTTTGTGTGCGTGTAAGTTCTTTATTTACTGTATAACTGTTTGTCAGTTGGGCCTTCGCCCCCTAAATTTATATACTTGTTATTTCTATATTTGCTATATTTCTATAACTACTTGTTGTACGTATTAAATATCTCCACTAGGTTTGTGTACTTTTGGTAGGTCTTACTGAGCTCCTAGGTTAGTTTAGTGTTATTTCTGAGGTGAGCGGGTGTCACCCACTCACTAGGGCTATTTATTTGGCGAGGCTTCCCCGGCCGGCTCCTGCGCGGTTGGTGTGTTATTCACTTGTGCCACGGTCTCCTCGCTTGAGTTGCTCTCGCGGGGTAACGGTACTTTTGTGTTAGGCTAGTTTCACTCTGGTACCGCTACATTAGGCTGCCAGGAGCTCAGGGTTATTGGCCTTGCGGTTTAAATCCCTTCGCTAAAATTTTCAAATTTTTATTTCGGTAAATTTTTGTTAATTTTTCTTGGGGGTTGAACCCTTGGTAAACCTTTCTTTTGCCGTTCAATCACTTTTGTCCATTTTTCTACGTACGTATTTTTACCCCCCTCCCCCCTAGGGTCAAAATTTGTAAAATTTTTTCTCTAGGTGTTTGTGTGTTTATATACGTATAATTGTGTATGCGTGTGGGTTTGACCCAATACCAATTTTAGGCTGCAAATAATTTTTATATCTTTTGGGGTGAGCTAGTTTAGGGCATTTTTCTCGGGATTTGAGGTAGGAAATAACATCAAATTTTTTGTAGTGTCAAAAATAACTTAATTTTCGTTAATTTGTCATTTTATTGCGATACCTGGTATTTTGCCTTGTGTATTTGTGATAATTTGTCAAATTGTGTCTGTTTTCAGGTTATATTTGTATAACCCCCTTTATTTTAGGTTATTTTTGCATAATCCCCTTATTTTCAGGTCCTGAGTGAGTTTGCTCTATTTAGCAGTTGTATCGTGATTTTTGTAGCCGGTATCGCACTAAATTTCATTATACGTATATAACTTGTGTTTTTTGTGGGGTACCTAGAGGTAAATCCGTTTGTATTTTTGCTTGTGAATAATTTTTTCAGCACTTTTAGTCAAACGGGTTTCACCCAAGAATTTTGAAAAATGGATTCTGTACGTATGTCCGAAAGATTGAAGGCTAAGAAGGAAAGGAATCAGCCGTATCCTAATCCAAGTTGCTGTAGAGAAAATGCTGGTGGAACCATGCGAGGCGTTCACCGAGCGGGTCCGTCCACTTCGGGTGTTCAGGATTCGGCTCTGGAACTCCGCCCGCGGGCCAGTTCGGCGTCGCAGGCGGATTTGAGGACACGAGGTGCTGGTTTGGGAGACTACAGAAGGGGCGTCGCCCGTTCTGTTGGCGGCAGTTTGTCCGGTTCTGTGCAGGATTTGGAGGATATTGGTCCGTTGACGGCTGTCACTTCGCAGGAATCCGTCTATGTTTCGGCAGCTTCGAGCATGGAATCTCTGCAAAATGATTCTGCCGACCCCCCTAGCGGTGCAACCGCTCGGGCCAGGTCCTTCACTGACCAAACGGTAAGAAACCTGGACTGGAACATGTCTGGCCAGCAACAGAGCGGCTCTCCCCAAAGTTTTGGGTCGAGCCCCGGGGACCAAACGATAATTGGTCGGGATGAGTTCATAGGGCCGGGTCCGACCCGACCCCATGCAACTCCCGTCGCAAATCTGGAACTCCCCGTGGCCTCGGCTTCGCCGGACCAACCCTCTGTGTCGGGATTTTCTGGTGCTGCTTCGCAGAATTTCGGGTTGTTGGACTTGGACCTCGACCAGGAATTCACTTTGGGGACCACAGCATTGGCCAATTTGGTGTTAGAGCCGACAACTGACGAAAGATTGTCATGGGATCCCGCGTATGATGGCGTTCAGTTGTCGGGGGCTCTAGCAAATGGTCGATTCGGAACGTCGGCCATCTCTACAGGATTGGGTACGCCGGTAACAACAAGTTATGGAGATATGAGCCAATTCGCGATTCAGTCGCGTTTGCGCACCACTCACCGAGATTTTTTGCTAACGAACCAACGAAATGAAAACTCATTCATGGTGCGAATGAGTGCGACGGTGCTGAATAGCACTGTGATAAGACCGGACCTGTTATCTTCACCGGCCAATTTTTCATCGCCGTTGACGCATCGGCCTAACCTTAGGCTGCCTTCGGTTCGCGGTGCGCGAGCCGGAAATCGAGTTCGCACCGGTGGCCGAAATCTCTTACCTGCCGTTCGGGAACTCGGTGACACCGGTTCCTCGGACTTTTCCGGACCGATTGGTCGGCTTTCATCGCCAGGTGGTCGAGCGGCGTCGCCGGCTCGGCCCGAGATTCCGACTGTCCCGGTCCTGGGGCATGTCAATGTGCTTCAACTGACCCCAGAAACCGTCCATGTTCTTCATGATTACTTGAAATGGTTCAAGTCAATCTCGAAGTTCAAGGGGCGAAAAGGTGGCATTCAGCTGTCGACGTGGCTTCGCATGTTTGAGAACACTTGGTCGGCAAGCTTGGCCCCAGCCGAGCTAAAGAAGGCTATTCTTTGGTATCTGCTGGAAGATAATGTCAAACAAGATCTCGAGGGTCATACCCTCGAGACCTATGAAGAGCTGGAGGCGGTTTTGAAGCAGCTTTATGAGCCAGTCGCCAAAACATCCGATCAGTATGCTCGAGAGTTCTTCGAGCGGGCGCAGAAAGCGTCCGAAACGTGCCATGAGTACCTCATCGAGTTGAGGACGCTCGCCTGTAAAGCTTTTCCCGACGCCGAGCCGAAAGTTCGCGAATTGAAGGTTGTGGATCGCGCGACGCGCGGTCTAAAACCTTCGATTCGGGCGAAAGTGGCAAGTTCATTCGCCGACGCGACCTATTGGGCTTATGATCGGCCGAATGACATTTTTATGCGAGCGGTACGTATACTGCAGTCGGTTGAAGAGGGCGACAGCCAGTCAAAGCCGATGGAATCTGCGATGGCTGTCGGCGATCGGCCTCGGACAACGTCCGTGGACCCTGATTGTCCCGACTATGTACGTGATTTGCAGCGACAATTGCAGGATATTCGGAACTCGATTACCCAAGGACAGGCTCAGGCCTCCCGACAGAGGTCCTTGGATGATGAAATTGCGGCAGCATGTGAAATTTTGGACGACCCCAGTTTGGAAGACATGGACGAAGAAGATGTCTGCTACCTGGTTGAGCAGCAGGGGTCGGCTTCTGGCTCGGCCAAAGCCGGCGGAAACCCCGCTAAGTCCATGCACTGTACCTATTGTGCGGAGCCTGGGCATAAGTGGTTGAGTTGTCCGGTGTACGTGAAGGCTGTGCGCTTCTGGGGTGATGACCCTCGCCGACAACAGATGTTGGCGAGCAAGTTATTCGGTAGCTTGCTCATGAAGAATGCGACAGCTAACACTGGAAACACTCAGTCTGCCGCCGATGGAAGGACCTACCGAGGAGGTGGTCGAGGTGGTCGTTTCAATTATGGAAGGCGCGGTGGTCAACAGAGAGGTGGTGCTAATCAGGCGTCTGATGCCGGTGGCGGAAGTAACTCGGCCGGCAACCGACAACAATCATCTGGCAATTCGGGAAACGAATAGCGGGGGCGCGGAACCCCCAAAACAAGCCGCAAACCGGAAGTGTAAATATGGTCCAATCGCCAAATGTTGCTAGGCCTCGTCGTTTCTCGAACTCGGGGCATGGACCGGGATCCTCGGGATCTCGCCTCGGGCAAAATGGAAAGCCAGTTGGTTCTGTTGCGAGATATGGGAGCGTGAATATGATGTCGATGAGAGAAGCTATGAAAATACCGGATAAATATTTTCAGCCGCCGAGATGGCGATGTCTAATTGGTTTTCCCGAGTCGAAATGTGAACATTTGTGCTGTATAGCGACAAATGGTCGGCGACCTCAACGTAATGAGGCGCCTGCTCGGCAATGGCGTCAACGAAGGCCCGACAAGAGGTCGAATAAGGGCAAGGAAAACCAAAATAACCAAGCCGCCGATCAGGTGGTGCCTGTTGTCGGCGAGGAAGGATCGGCACAGCCGTCCAAAAATTCGGTGGCGACGCAAGCCATCACTGTCGCCGATGGCTTGTCGATTCGGGAAGCTGCGACTAAGGTCTGCAATCCGGAACCTGGTCCATCTGGGACTCGTGCTTCGGGCTCGGGTTCGACCCGGGCTTCTAGCACGAGCCCCGGGGACGGCCATGATGATGAGTCCAGTTCTCCGGCGACTAAAAAGTCCGACGAAAATGCCGATAGTCGGGATTTTCCGACAGAAAATCGCGACACTCCGACTGTACCCAAGCTGAAACTTCAGCGGTCGGCCGACAACACGTGGAAAGCGCCCCGAAACGCGGTTTCACCGCGAAAATCCAATGTTTCGGTGGATGTTCCGACATTCAACCGCTATAATCCGTTGGATTTGTCTTCGGTCGACGCGGATATGTTGGAGGCCTATTGGGACCGCGTGGCTCGAGCACAGGATGAATTCGGCTTGGAGGAGGAAAAGTTGGAGCAGGCTATAGCGAAGCAGCACAAGAAGGTGGCTTCGTCGGCGAAGAGAGTCGTCGAGAAAATGGAGGACTTTGAGGAGGTTCTGAGAGCTTTCACGAAGAAATATCGCTCGGAAGATGCGGCGATGCTTGTCGAACAGGCATCTGCAGCCGCCGAATCTATGGACAGGTTGGATCAACCGTCGACCTCGAAAGAGGTTAGCGACCCCGATGAGTCGGATGCTTCGGCTAAGGTCGCGAAAGGCGGTATCCGTGACACGGTCCGCGAGGTTATGGAGGGTGAATGTGTGTTTTTTGTGTCGAATGGAGCCTCTGTTTCTTTGAAACATACACCATATGTGCTGGTACGTATAAATGAGGTCACTGCCCTTGGCCTTGTCGACACTGGAGCCTCTGTCTCCTTGGTCTCCAAGGAATTTTACGAGCGAGTAAAGGGTCATGCGGTGACACCGATGACAGAAGCTCCTATGCCGTCTATTGCTGCAGCGGGTGAGGGTAACACCCTTACCATTCTCGGTCAATGTGAGCTGTCAATGCGTTTTGTATCCGGTTATGGCTATGTTCCGGAAAACCTGACACACCGATTCTATGTTGTTCCTGAGCTGTTGCAAGAAATGTTGATTGGATTTGATTTCTTGCATGATTTGGGCTTCTCACTGAATCCAAAACGCGGTTTTATGGATTACAGTGGTGGACGTATACTGTTTTTGAACAGTGCCGAGCTGCAGGGGATAGCTTGTGTTTACAATATTCCTCTTGCTGCGTCTGTTAATTTGTGTATTCGGGAGCGAGTCCGTGTACTCCCGAACAGGGAAAAGGATGTCCCTGTAAAGGCTGTCATGCCGGGCGGTGTCACCGTCCCAGAACGCCAATTCATGCTTTTTGAGGCTGAACCCGAGGTTATGGAAACTCACGGAGTGTTCCCGCAGGCTGGGGTCCTCGTCGTGACCCAAAAAGTCGCTTACATTCGTGTCTACAATGGAAGTGACCGGATTGTTGATCTCCCCAAAGGTGCTTTGATGGGAGAAGCCTGCCCTGTGGTTCAGGTCAAAGAAGCTGAAAGGCCAACATCCTATGTAATGGAGGCGGGTGTTGACCTGCAGATGATCCATTACAACCTCAATAGATGGTTTGGGCATCCGGCTACCCATTCGCTTTGGGCGGATGAGGTCGGCGATAGTGTAAGCCGACTGCACAAGTTGCATCCCGGATTTTATCCTTTGGATTTGCCCTTGAAGACCTCTGTGGTTGAGGTAGACGCTGTGATTGCTCGGCCGCCCAAACGGGTGATTACCCATGCTATTCAGGAACCGAAACATAGGACGGAGATCCACAGTCCTCCGGGTTCTGATGCGGATAAGGACCTGGAAATGCCGATGGAAGAGGCCAGTGGTGGTCATTTCTACTCTGCTGAGGATAGGGGGCCACGCCCCGATCCTACAGAGGAAGAAAAGCTGAAGGACATCGAGTCAAATGTCGATTTCGATCGTATGGACTGTCCAGACGACATCAAGCAGGAGTTTAAGAAGATGCTGCTCGAGTACTACGATGTCGTGGCTCGGCCTGGAAATCCTGGACGGACAAAAATCGATCAACACTTGATCGATACAGGCAAGGACGGACCTCTGAAAAGCCGAGCTTATCGGATGAACCCTAAGCAGAAGGCTGAGGTCGAGAAGCACATCAATTCGATGCTCAAGGAAGGGGTATGTGAGCCCTCGACCAGTCCGTGGTCTTTTCCCTGCATATTAGTCGGTAAGAAGGATGGTACGACCAGACTTGTTATCGACTATCGCAGGTTGAATAAGATCACCAAGAAGGACAATTATCCATTGCCGAAGATTGATGAAATCATGGACCAGCTGAAGGGCAGTGCAATCTTCTCGACGATAGATTTAGCAGCTGGCTATTGGCAAGTCGAGGTTTACCCCGAGCATCGCGAGAAAACGGCTTTCGTGTCTCACATGGGGCTGTTTCACATGAATGTGATGCCATTTGGATTGTGCAATGCACCTGCGACCTTTCAAAGGATCATGGAAAAGGTGCTTACCGGCCTGCCTGTTTACATCGACGACGTTCTGATTCCGTCACGTAACTTCAGCGAGCATCTGAAAATGCTCAGAGTTGTCTTCCAGAAGCTTCGTGATAATGGACTGCGGATCAAGTTGAAGAAATGTGTGTTTATCCGCCAAAAAGTCCCGTTTCTCGGGCATTTGATCAGTCAGGACGGCTATGAAGTGGATCCTGACAAGGTAGCTGCCGTGGCCAAGCTACCCAATCCGACTGATTGTCGCGGCGTTAAGTCGTTCCTCGGCATGTCTGGATATTATCGGAGGTTTGTGCCGAATTATGCGAAGGTCGCCGCGCCGCTCATTGAGCTGTTGAAGAAAGATGCGGTCTTCGAGTGGACTGAAGCTCGTCAGAAGGCGTTCGACGCACTTAAACGGATATTGACCGAAGCTCCGGTGCTGGCTTACCCTGATTTCGACAAGATGTTTATCTTGTCCGTTGATGCCAGTCACCATGGATTGGGAGCGGTGCTCGAACAGCCTGTGTCTGTTGCTCGGAGTTCGAAGAAGCCCGGCGAGGCTTGGACGGTGAAGACGCGTCCAGTGGCGTATGCCAGCCGAACTCTGACCGTGTACGAGCGGAATTATTCAGCCACGGACCTCGAAGGCGCTGGCGTGGTGTGGGCCTGCCAGAAATTCCGTCATTATTTGACGTGTCGGCCTTTCATCATCAGAACTGATCATATGGCAGTTAAGGATCTCCTTAACAATAGATCTGTGTTGGGAGCTGGGAGACAAGCGCGGTTCGCGCTGCGACTCCAGGAGTTCGACTTTATAGTGGACTATCGACCTGGTCGCGACAACGTCGTTCCGGACGCGTTGTCCCGTCTTCCCGGCTGGGATCGTCCCGCCGAGATGGAAATGGACGGTACCGATGTGATGTACCCACCTGAAATCTATGCCATTGGTGATGACGTATTGACCTCCGCCGAGTGGAAACGCACGCTGCGTAAGGACTTGGAATTCAAGCCCATGATAGACCTGATTGAGAGAAAGGTCTTGCCGGACGATGAACAGGAAGCTGCTTTAATGCAGAAACTCCGGCCGTACTTCTTCATGCAGGATGGTCTTCTCTTCTGCTGGCATGTGGACGAAAGGGGTCGACGGAGAGGCGACGCCTTCAAGTCGATTGCTGTCCCTTTCGAATATAGAGAAATGATCATGGAGGAAGTACATACAGGCTTTATGGTTGGTGGTCATCGCAGCCATAGAGCCGCCTATGCGAGCCTGGTTTCCCGGTATTATTGGCCGACTATGGCCCAGGATCTCGCTGATTACATCCGAACTTGCAAAGTCTGTGCCAAGTTCAATGCGGGCCCGGCCCGTCCACAAGCTGGATTGCAGAATGAGATCCGTGCGAATAGACCTCTGGATTTGGTCAGCATCGATGTAATGCACTGTACTAAAAACCCGACAATGCGTGGTAACACCTGCATTTTGGTCGTGGTTGATCATTTCACGCGGTACGCGGAGGCCTTCCCGATGAAGGACGAAAAGGCCGAAACGACAGCTTATTATTTCTTCAATGGCTTTGTCGCCAGATGGGGCGTACCGGTGAATTTGCTTTCCGATCGCGGACCAAATTTCATGTCCAAAATGTTCAGCCGACTATCGGAGCTGAGTGGGTCGAAACTTCAGCGGACAACGGCTTACCATCCGCAGGCGAACGGTGTCGTGGAGCGACTGAATAAAACCCTTCGCACTATCTTTATGAAGTATGCGGATATTTACCAAACAGATTGGGACGACTATGTTAACTGGGCACTTTGTGCCTACCGAGCGTCAGTTCATAGTTCTGTGGGTGACACCCCTCATTTCCTGATGACCGGACACGATATCCGGCTGCCATTGGACCATTTCTTCGATGGCCGGAATGAGGATGTGGTGGAAACGTATGATGCGTACTCACAGTCCCATCTGTGGCGGTTGAAACGTGCTTGGGGCGCGGCCCGTAAGTCGTTGGAAGAATCAGCGCTGAAAAACCGGCGACATTATGAGAAGAAAGTCAAGCCGGTCCACTATCAGCCCGGAATGTTAGTTATGCGCCGTGTCACGGGTGTAACTCCGTCCGGTATGTGTCACAAGATGCGTCCAAAATGGGAAGGACCGTATCGGATTATGGAGAAGCTTTCGGAAGTGAACTTCCGAATCCAGAAAGTGGGATCTCAGGACAAGCCGGATGTGGTTCACATCGAGAAGATCAAACCGCATTGCGAACGGCCTGTCAAGGTACCCACGGTCCAGATTCAGTAAGTACTACTAGTAGTGTGGGTACGACCTGGCTACTTTGTAGTTTAGGTCTTTGTTGTGTAACATGCTGGCACGGTTAAAACCACCTTAAAATTGTGTTTTTGGGAAATTTATTGTATATTACAGTGGTCTTTGATATGTACGTATTTGTGTGTTTGTTTGAGATTCGCGACCTTATAACTTTCATACAGTTTACGTATATATGGTAGTATGTGTGTGCACAGGCCTAGCACGTTAACGTACCTTAGCACCACTTTCCAATATTAAGGCCTAGCACGTTAACGTACCTTAGCACCACTGGTGGGATAAATTTTGTCTAGTAAAGGTCACTTTTTGTCTTTTTGGGGGTTAGTTTTGTTCGTGTTTTTGTTGGGAGGGTTTGAATTTCAATTTTTCTTCCCTTTCAACATTCTTACCTTAGATTATTCTTATTATTCTTTCAATAGCTTCTATTAATTTTTAACTAATTCCCACACGAGCTTTTATATTTTCTTACTTTTCATATTTATTCCTTAAAATTTTAAATTTCCCTCCGGGGTGGGTGGTCCCTTACCTTTAAAATTTTGTTTTGTGCCTGTTTTGCATGTGTACCTGCACTTAATTCTATCTTTTTCAGTTCAGTTGCTATTTGGTATTTTCTGATTCTGGATCAAATTTACATCTGTGTCATTGTGTGCGCGTACTATGGAGAAGAAGTCACCAAAGTCTGAACTTCGCCGGAAGAAGGACCCTATGTTTGGTCAGGGTTTCGCCCAGGGCCAGCCGCCTGACCCTGATGACCTGGAACAGTTCCCGGTCAGTAACTACCTCAAGTCAGTGGTAGATGATTTGGGCGGAGACCATCCATTGGGTCAGAATCCAGCTGTTCCTTCCTGTGTGGCGTCGACTTTTGCTGTCGCCTCCGACTCGCCGGTTGTCTCGGACAGTTTCCTGGACTCTGCAGCGCCAGCAAACATTTCGTACGGTGAACTCTACAGTGGCGTAACCACAGCGGCAGAGAGACGGATGGCAATGGGAGCGGCCCATTTGGACCCCCAACCTGATATGCCAACGCCATCCCCGGTGGACCCATTCAATGCTAGCTCGATGGATCCACAGTCACCTCCCGCGGTCGGCGCCGAGGTCACAATTGGGTACAACCCGGTGACCCAGGACACGTTGGCCGAGGCGAGGGGCTCTTCGGCCACACCGACTGGCCCCCGCGCCGGTTACGCACGCCAGTCCGACGCCCATTCTGGTAAAGAAGATCAACAACCTGACAGTTCATCGGTGGTGCTGGGCGCCAAGCGTTCGGCGAGTAACGTCTCGGACGATTCGGAAGAAGGGGCTGAACATCAGAAGTCGAAACCCGACGGGAAGAAACCGAAATCTACATCAGTGACTATAACTTTGAAGGACTCTCGTTCCGCGGTGATACCCGGAACCTCGTCAGACACTGCCCAGTCGACGAAAGACTCGAGCGAGCCTCGCTCTTTACTTGACATTCGAAAACGGATTGAGGAACTGCAAGCTATGGAAGCTGAACTTTGTCAAAAGGTTGATGAATCAACCCAACAGAAGATGGATTCTTCTGTTTCTGCTTCTAGCTCCGGTTCCAAATCCCGACGGAAAGTCCGTCAACCAGAACGACGTCATCAGGCGGGCGACGCCCGGTCTGCTACGGAGACGGATGAGGCCGCTTCGACCTCGTCGCGTCCAACCAGAACGTCTCGTCGCTTACAACAGAAGGCGGCCCAAGCCAAACAGCAGATTCAACCTGACCCTCCCCGAGCCGCACAAACGGAAACCAATCCATCAGTGGCTCAGGAGACGGCAACGCCGGCTTCTAACCAGCCCGAATCCATGGGATCGGACGACGACTGCCAAATTTTGGGTGAACATTTGGTAGTAGACGAAGCTGGGGCAGAATCGGCAACAGCCAGCATTGGTGACGAGTTCTTCGGTCAAACTGCCGCACGGTTCGCCGCCGGCATGGATGATATGGCCGCAAGTGTGCCAGTGGTACAACCAGGGCACGCTTATTCCCTGCCAGTGATGAGATCTGCACTGGAAGAGATACAGACAGCTGATCCTTTGACTCTTCGCTCGAGGGCTATGCAACTAACTGTGCGTGAGCCTACTCAGGCCGAAATTGACGCAGTGCCTCACGAATTTCGTGTGCGCGCTGCCGATCATGCCATGGGATTTCAATCTTTCCTGAAATATCTGCAACACGTCATAATGGGTCGAGAGGAAGAGCTCAGAATGGCAGAACCTTATGCTGGGGTAAAGGAAGCGGTTCAGGATATCATCCTGCGCGACAAAGCGCTTCGTTATCAGCGCGTTCGGGTCGAAGACCTGACTTTACCTCCGCATTTCCAGCAGCCAGTCAACCTGGTTCGGACAATTGAGGATCTGGTTTGGGCTGTTCCCGACATCTGGCAACTTTATCGGATAACCGGTGTGGTTGCCATGGACACCGAAGGCGGAATTTCAGCTCAGTTCGGAAACAACCAGGAAGCCACGCTCAATATCCTCCAGATTGTGGGGCCTGTGCCGGCGGAACATCCGAAGGCATACCTCATCATGGTGAGCGAAATTCTGGCGACGACTACGGATTTTTATCCGGTTCTACATCTGATTCGCATGATTCTAAATCCGCCCGAGCCAGTCTACATGGTCTTTGCGGGCGCTCATGCCGACATGCTTCGTCTCGCCAGATTCTGTGGCGTTAGATACATGGAGAACTATGTGGCCGAACTGGGTGAAGTGGTGGTCCAATCAATTCCGTACATTGAGGCACGGCGTCGCCGAGACCCCTCTGTACCGGAATATGGTTGGGAGGCTTACCATCAAGATGTCCACCATCCATTTTGGGAACAACATTATGGCCTTCACAAGTGGGCCGAAGCTTGCGATGTGCCTTCGGCGAAGGGAATGAAACCTGTTCGTTTCTACGGCTGCTCGGTTTTCCCGACAAAGGAAGACACTCAGTATGCTCTGGCCGACGTGCTCAACATCTATTCCGTCTTGGCGACCATCGCGAAGGCGGTTACTGCCGAGGATTGGACTCAGATCATTTATCTCAGTGGCGCCCTCCATACGTTTGGTCGCCATGCCAAAGTCTGGGCAAACATTGCCGGGGCTAATTATGCGATGGGTCCTCTCCAGCAAGCCGCCGCCGATACGCCAAACTACGGCAAGGCGTCGCCGGCGCAGAAACAAGCGCAGCTGAGGAAACGACAGAAGCTGTCAAATAATCGGACTCAAATGATTGAAGACGCGAAGGGAAAATTTGCCTGGTCCCTGCTTATCCCGGAAGAAAAGGGTGGTAACACCATGCACCCTTTGCGAGTGGTGTCCTGGGTCCCGTTGCTTCGGATTTTGCGGGACTTTTGGATACTCAAATATCCAATATTGCGACGGAGGGACGACGTCCTCGATTGGGATCGATATGCCGCCGTCGCCGAGCGTCGACATCGGAGTGACCCTCTGTATGTCGTCGGCGAGCATCCGACATTGCAAGATCGTGAAGAAACCGCCGAGTCGGTAATCGAGCCGACTGGGTGGTCCGACTCGGAAGCGTCGGAGAAAAGTAGAACAACGATTTCGTCAGCGCCGACGGAGACAGCAGTGGAGCCATCGCCGATGCGAGCTCCTCTGAGGCAGTTTCAGCAAATGTCCTTGCCGCCGCCACCTGCGAAGTTGCCACCATTGACTCTGTACCGACCCGGTACTGGAGATCCTCGGAGCCGAACCCAGCCACCGGAAACCTACCGGTCGGGCTTTCGCTCGGCACCGACTACACCGAAGGCAACTGGTTCGGTGAAGGTACAACCTGCCGCCAGTTCTCAACCGGCCGACGAACGCGAGGAAGCGTATGAATCCGAACCGGAAGCGGGCGACTTCAAAATTGTTGAAGAAGCCAACACCGACGAAGAAATGCCGATGGACGCCGACGAAGGCCGTCCACCGGACCGTTCATCGCGATCTCCGACTCCGACGGAAGAAGATGCTCAACGGGAAGCCGGAACCTTCCGACCTCCGGCACTCGACGAGGGTGCTGCTGGTCCGGCAATGTATTCTCCTTTGCCTTTGACTGGGTGGGGCCGACCTCGCTCGGCTGGTCCTTTTCCGGCGGTTTCTCCACCGCCTGGACTCCCGCCCTTGAGACAATCACTGCCGCCTGTGGGTTCGACCCCGGCCGCAGTTAACCCGTCCACGGTCGATGAACTTTTGGCTGCCCATCCTGGGATTCCCTTTCAGAGTTATCAGGAAGCTCGACGCTTCTTGGTCGCGTGTGGGGAACGTCCCTATGGGGTAACTGGTCCATCGGGATTCCTGCCTTACCTGGACCACTGGGATCTTGAAATCCCAACCACTATCGTCCAATCAACTACAAGGACCCATCCACAAACAGGTGTCCAAACGCAGGAACTGGTACCCATGGCCCAGATGCAGCCCTACATCCAAATCTTCGGCCGGGATGGACTTGCTCTGTTACGAACTCTCTATCTGGAGACTTTGCCCGGTATTACCCAACCTGCCCGCCACATTTATGTGGTTGGCCCGCCCTCGGACCCGGGTGATCCGTACTATAACCCCGAGGACTTCTTCCGGATGGTCGACCTGGGGCTCCCGGTTTTCTGGGAGGTGTATAAGGAAATCCCGGTGGGTGGAGAGGGTACTACCCAGCAGTGGAATGAGCTGGTGATTCTCTATCGCCGGCGTAGCCATCGTCCTGAAGGGTGTACGGCGACGTATGGGGTCCTGCCCTTTGTGAACACTTTGAACATTTTGATCATCGGCGATACCAACTTTTCTCGGGTTATTGAGCCGATGAAATTGGTTGCCGCCCAACGACAGATGGTCCAACAGGTAATGGACGACATTGACCTTCAGGGGATGAACCCGGTGGAGGTGATGCGGGAATATGAGGGACTATATCAGCGGCCTAGTCGGCGACTGCCGGCAACTCAGACCCTTTTGGTCCCCAAGGAGGAGCTGGTGCTCCCATCCTCGACCGCTCCATCGATGGTGGTCACCCGACCGACTGTCCCGGTCCAACCTGTGGTACCTACTGCTCCGTCTTTGGTGGGGCAACGCTTGACTACTTCGACCCCGTCGACATCTACGGCTCGGTCGGCCGCCAAAAGCCGACGTTTGGAACCTTCAGAGGGCGACGCCCGGGATGAGAAACCTGCTCAGAAGGCGCTACAACAACCGAAATCTCAGCCTTCGCCGACTAAGAAGAAATCGGAACCATCTACGTCCCGAAAGCCGACTGCGGTCGTCGGCATGGACTTGGACCCAGCGGTTCCTGGAAGTGGTCGTGGTCGTGGCTCTTCGCGATCGGAATCGGGTTCTGACTTGTCGACTCGGACTGGCAGAACCTGGTCGTCTCGCGGTCGAGGTCGCCGACTGGATTCGTCCGATCGGGGCCGACACCGCCCATCCGAGGGGGCTACGCCCGGTCCATCCAGATTTGGGCCCAGGGACACTGGAACTCGCGATACCCGTGATGCCAAATCGACGTCTCGTCAGTCTCAACGTCGAGAAGGATCGAAACCTCCGCCTTCGATCGAGTTGCGGGAGCGTACGTCGTCGTCGCATCGTCAGCGTCGCGAACGTTCGCCGAGCGGTGCTCGTTATCGCTCGCCGACTCCGCCTCGCGATCGCAGGTCTGGATCACGATATACGCAAGAAGACATCAAACGTGCAGCGAGTCGAGAACGCCGACGTGAGGCCGACAGACGGTCGGCTACAACCCCGACGAAAGATCGCCGTCGTTCGTCGAGAGACCGACCCCCGGCCTATCCGACAACTGATGATCGCCGAAAGGGTCGTGGACATCGGCGGACCTCGACTCCGATTCAGAAGGGACGGTTTGAATCGCCGACCAGTAAGCGATATTCGCTACCGACGGTGACGGTAACACCGGGGCCTGGGAAAAGGCAAGTCGTGCGAACGTTACCACCGGAATATCCCGATAACTACACCAAGGACAGTTTTCCCCCATTTCGGGTATTCCTGGCGACGGTCCTCTGCGAAATGAAGAACGAGGACATGGGTGAACGGGTTCGGCGAGGTGTGACGGTTCCAGTCTATGAGCCATTCGTGATTGAGCAGCCGACTCAAGCGGAAATCGATGCTATCGTCCAGGCGTCGAATCCTGCTAAGCCGGTGGTATACCAACGGGACTTTTCCGGCCGCTGGCGGGCAACCAGCGTGCCTGGGGATCACCACTGGGACGAATTGCATCCTTGGGTCCAGCTTTTGCGTCGGGTTGTGCTCAATTGGTTGGTGGAGAATGCTGAGACGGCGCCTCGACTTCCAGATGACTTCATTGACAATTATCTGTATAACCATATGAAGGAGATCGACCCGGATTTGACGGAGCGGGTCACTATGAGACCGATTTCTGGTTTGGATGCCAACCGGAAACCGATGTCTCGGTCCAATTGGAAGATCCATCCGTACTGCTTTCCGAATGGGGATGTCTATCCCGAGGTCATAGTCGATCGCATCGGCTCGAATGATCGTTGGGCGAATATTCTCGCGGTGGCAGCTCTTGTCCCCGAGATGTTTCGGTATCCGCATTTGCTGGGTAAGCGAAGAGCCGCCCACTTCTATGCCTGCAGCATGCATTCGCGCCGACTGCGATTGCGATGTTTGACTATCCAGAAGGCGATGAAGCTGTACCACCGCCCCCACGTGAACGGTATCACCGACGTGGAAGGGGAGCGGTTCCTCTATTTCTACATCCGCCATCACTATCCATTTTCTTTCATGTACCACCACAAGCGGTTCTTGTCATTGCCTGTCGAGCAGTTCCAGGGCCAGTACGTCCGTACAAAGGAACATTTGTACCAGGGCCGAAAGGGCTGGCACTGCAATGCCGAGGACGTCTGCGAGCTGGTGTGGCGAGAAAGCCAGGCGGATGGTTACACCATTAAGCGCGAGACGGATCGACTGATGGCTGCCTACCATCCGTGTCGCCTTCAGATGTGGCAATCTGGGGCCGATCAGTTGACCCAGCGCCTGATCATGTATCACGCCTTGTACAATTCCCCGGAAATGCAGGACGAGCTGGTCGAAACGATCGGTTGCTTGTATGGGAAAGCTTCACAGGATCCATGGTGGGGCATCGGCGCCCGACTCCGCCAGGACCTGAGGCCGGATGACATCCGTACCTATGGGCGAGAAAATTGGATCTTCGACCCGGATCGATGGGATGGTCGGAATATCCAAGGCTGTCTCTACACGGAAATGGGCTTGTGGTTCATGCAAGCCGGTCCGGATGAGCTTTGGGTTGACCGGTACAACCGACAACCCCTGCCGGACGATGAGATGGAGGCCTATCGCCAGGTCGTCCGTCAACGCATCCAGGCAGCAGCCGAGAATTATCGTCAAGGAAAGCCCGCGCCGCCTTTCCATCGTAAGGACGCGCCGGCTGTGCTTCGAAACCAGCCGATTGACCTCGGACCCAATCGTCATGGGATCCATATCATGGGATGCGCGCCCGAAGGTCAGGAGAAGAACGTCTATTCTCCGGCGGCCTATATCCTGATTTCCAATCCATTGGAACCCCGTCCGCGGGATGACCATCGCCCTGAGGACATTATTATGGTCGAATACTGAGGGGGCTTTGCCCGATTCGACCCGGCCTTTCTCGGACTTTTCTCCCTGATCAGTGACTGGTCGTACCGAAATTCACTGTTTTGGACCTGTTTTCCTGATCCTACCATCATTATGACTTTTTCATTGGATTTGGTCTAGCCTTCGTCCCATTCCACCCCAAATGGACCGGCGACGCCGAATTCCAATTCTCGGATGTGACTATTTTCACTTGATCTGATGATCCTGATCCATATATAGATCTATTGTTTTACCTCATTTTTGATATTTTTGTATGTGTTTTTGCGAAAGTGACGCTCTAGTATACGTATATTATTTTGTTTTGTTTTATCACTCGTGTCTGTTGACTAGTCGAATTCGAACCTGTAATTTCTTGTGTGTTTTCTAGTAATTCATATAGTATTTTGTATTGGTTATTTGAACTTGGAATTCTTCTTGTTGGTTTTGTCGAGCTTTATATATCTCGTATATACTAGTGTTTTGTAGATTCGTAGTCTTGTTAATTAGTACATTTAGTCTAGTTTAGTTGAATTTTTGCTACAGTCCATATTTTGTTATTTTTTCTATACTGGTTAATTTTGCATACTTGTTCGAGTTTTTCTTTGCCAATGCATAATATTTGCTCATAATCTGTGTGCTTTATATATAGCCTTACTTAATTTGTGCTACTTATATTTTTGTTGTGTATTTTGTCATTCCAATATATACTGCCATTTGTTTTTGCAGGGTACAACCCTATGCAGCTTTATTTTGTATACGTATCATATACTAGTTGCCATCATGGCTCTGCCATGCATAAATTTGTATGAAAATACCAACTTGTCCAATAGGATGGGTTACACCCAAATAGGGCATCACCCTACAGTGTGTCCTTTTATAGTTACTTGTTAATTATATACGTAACTTGCATCCAGGGTGATCGTGTGATAAGCGCTAACCCTTGGTATGTCAAGTATAAATTTAACTTATTTATCTAATTTTCTTAGCGCTTCATTTATTATATACACACTGTTTGAATTTATTTCCATCAGGAGGGTGAGCCCTCTTCCCTTGAGAAATTTCTTGGGTATTTTCATATTTAGTTTCTTCAATTTCTACTACTGGTACGGTTTTTTCTACGGTTTCTACCAAATACGTGTATTTTTGTACTGCTTTACGTACGTATGTACTTGTGTTTTTTCTACTGTTACTAGTATTTCTAGTATATTTATTTGTTTTTTGTGTACGTATACATTTGCAATAGGTTTTTTCAGCGTAAAGTGCTTTTAAATTGTTTGTGGGAGCGACGCTCACGTACCAAGCGCCGTACGGTCAGTCCTCTCAGGAGTTCGGACGGCGAGCCCTGGGGAGATGTAACGCAAGAGGCTGACTGTAACGGTCAACCTTTTCGTTATTCTCAATATTACGAAATCACTTTACTTAGCTAATAGTTGGCTTGCCTAGTCAGCAAGCATTCCTTCACGTGTCATGTAGCTCCACCTATAGGATAGGTTTGGTTGGGTGGGGTCCCCCCTTGGAGCTACATGATTGGGACACCCCAGCTAGAGGGCGCTTCTCTTGGGAGGGGGTTATCCGTCAAACTTCTCCCCCTTTCAGTTGTGGGTTTTCCCTTGTACAGTGTAGTCGCTATTCTCTCTCTCTACTCTCCCTATCTCCTATACAGTTTCTCCCCCTATTCAGTGGGCCTTTGTATTTGGTACGTTAGCGGGGCTTCGCCCATTATAACTGTGTGGTGAGTTTGTGTGTGTGTTAGTTTATTTACTGTATAACTGTTTGTCAGTTGGGCCTTCGCCCCCCTAAATTTATATACTAGTTATTTCTATATTTGCTCTATTTCTATAATACTTGTTGTACGTATTAAATATCTCCACTAGCTGTGTGTACTTTTGGTAGGTAAATACTGAGCTCCTAGGTTAGTTTAGTGTTATTTCTGAGGTGAGCGGGTGTCACCCACTCACTAGGGCTATTTATTTGGCGAGGCTTCCCCGGCCGGCTCCTGCGCGGTTGGTGTGTTATTCACTTGTGCCACGGTCTCCTCGCTTGAGTTGCTCTCGCGGGGTAACGGTACTTTTGTGTTAGGCTAGTTTCACTCTGGTACCGCTACAGTTTAAGCTTGCAAAAAAATTAAAAATACTTTATTGGGGTGCGGTGAGTGTTTTTACCATTTTGGACATTTTTGACGACTAAAGTATCAAGTTGGGCATAAGTTTCCTTTCCTTAAAGTAGTACCATTGGAAAGTGAATATTGTAAGTAAGCCGGAAAAAATCAAAACGATTTGCACGATTTTGCACTCCATAATGTGAAGTAAACTACATAGCTTTTTGAATCAAACAAATTGGAACACAATACTTTGCCGAAGTCAAAACATCATCTATTCTGATCATAGGGTTTAACATTAGCACTTTTCTGTTTTATCATTATATATTTCAGTAAAATATTTCATTTAGTTGTATGATTGAAGTTTCACTCAAGCGGAAATTCTTTGGAAATATTTTTTCGTATGGCTATCATTCAGAGAATATGAAATAAAATCAATCAGAATTGGTTCCTGAAGATAAGTCATAACAATTGCAAATAATTCAAAGTAAAACTCAGATTCAGAATCTGTAAACCTTGTACTGCTGAAATTTTCCTTCTTACCGAGATTTGAAACCCACAGTCTGACCCTCTCCCTCCAAAAATAATAACAGCAGCGATAAATCACTTACAGTAGATGGAGCATGGAGAATTTTAGATTTTAAAATAAAGATTTCAGACTCTCAGTTTCCCCCATGTAATAGTTTTCATTTTCTAGTTAAGATTCAACGCAATCATTGTAGTTTCAAACCTAGATCTAAGCTTGACAGGACATTACAAATATTATGAGGACACTACTACAGCGACAAGCAGTTAAAAAACGACACGATTTATGTTAAGAATATTTCTATTGCTAGTTTTTGAGTAATTGTTGAAGTTTTCAGGTGGCAAAAATTAGTAAAACTTTGAAAAATATCCTATAACAGCAAAAAATTCCTCCAATCAAAAATACCGGGTCAAGACCGGGTCAGAGCTCCTGACCCGGTGACCCGGTACTATAATGTGACCCGAACTGACCCGGTTTCATCTCTGGCTAGTATGACTCTCGCTACGTCGCCTGGAAGCTAACAATGGGAAGCTGGAGCAGACACCGTCTTGGTCTTTCGACTCCGGTAGTAAGACATCCATTAACTGCTCATGCGTGTGGCAGTGGAGCACAGCGTCTTTCGACGTTCCAAGCCTGTAGCGTAGATCAGAACAGTCCTCGTCGTCACCCTAATTGCCAGTTCCAATAAATACAAACTCCAGTACCGCAAAATCTGATGTCTGATGACCCCTGGTCCCATGCAAGCTTCACGGGGGGTAACCAAAGCCAGCGTAGAAAGCTACGCTCCTGTGACGGTACCTACCGATCCAGGTAAATGATCTGTTCCAGGGTACAGGTAGGTTGTGACGTTATCAGAAACAGGAAACTGGTTGGTCACAGAATCCAGGTACGAAATGATAGAAATGTAAATAAATAAATAAATAATAAAACAAATAGAAATGTACGTAACTGGTTGATCGCAATGTCGATGAGCTAGGGGTGGTACCCGATCCATCCTACTGGCTGGTATGAACTCTTGATGCATTGAGCGATCGCCAGTACCAGATATAACCGGTAAACCCAGAAATTCTCGTCGAGTACATGTGCTGTAAAGCAAGTGCCGAACGCAGCAGATGCAATGTGGCGTTGTGAATTGCGTGGCGACTTGATGGAATTGAAATCTGCTAGTGATAGAATGGTTGGTCAAATATTGATTTTTTTATGGTGGTCAAATGGACCAAACTTGACAGGTCGGTAACGACCTAGAATGTGGACGACATCTCTGCAGAGTGGTTCCTTGCAGTGAACCAGTTCGAGAACGAGGAGGAGTAAAACCCATACAACAACGGGTCGAGCAGGGTTCTGTTTACGTTGTCCGCCTCTTGACTAATGGTATTTTCATCAGCCGCATGCACGTGCGGCGCTCACAGATGTTTGGCGTTCTTGGTGATGGATCCGTCTTCTGTATCTTACTCTTCTTCTATAATGTGTCAGGCTCTAATCATCCTGAAACTCAGTGGAAACTGAAGGTAACTCCGCTACCATTCATAAAATATAGAACCTGAAACAATGTAGAAGAAAAGAAAATATTGTTCAGACGTGCGTACGCAACTGCACAACATAACCTCAGGAAGACTGTACGCTGGAGTGTACGCTGAGGCGTGAGGCCAAACACGTGCTGATGAATTGACTCCAAAAAGGCGAGAAGGATGTACATATTAATATTGCCTGATGAAACAGGCGAAGTACTTGGTCTAAGCAGATAGAGTTGGCAAAAATAGTACTGTGAGTACTTCACGTAAGTGATTAGGAATTTAACCTGTAAAGGTAAAATGCTTCACCAGACAAGAGAAATAATTCCAAAAACTTTCGCAAACTTCCACCAAAGTAACAGCAAAAATTTTCACAAATTTCCACCCTGGCCGACTAATGTAGAGCAACTGATGAAGGTCCAGCTGAATACGGCACGATGTAAGCCGGACAAACAGCTGACTCTTCATTCCTACTAGCTGCCCAAGATGTAATTGTCGAGGATACTGCCACACAATAGATAACGCACCTGGCTGTTAGGGATCAGGCCTGCGTAGTCTCGTTAAAATAGTTGCAGTTATTGTAGATCCAACCTACCTAAGCTTACCAACCAACCTAGCTACTACTTTAACAGAAGACTGTTGATTAAAGGTATGGTAGGTAGGTATTAAATTAATAATATGATCCATGCTCCATACATACGTACGTATGAGCACGAACAAATAGTCAACCCAAACACACAAGACAAAGAACCAACAAACAAACTAACCAACAAGTCAACACTAGAGTGGATATACCAATACAGCAGAGAGGAACGGAAGCGTACTCAAACGATGAACCAAGCAAGCCTCTAAAGGCAGCTTTCTTAGACAAAAGGAAATACCACGCTGATTGGACTGAGAAAAATTTAAACAGACCCCAGGTAGGCGAGAGGTAGGGGGGACATACAGCGCCACCAGTAGTATCAGCCATGACATTCCCAGTTAATACAAGCAGCTAAGCTGGCAACATAAACAGACATCTCAACGAGGAAATTAATACACAAACACGAAAGTAACTGGGGATAATTTGCATAGTCACTACACTACATTATTATTATTCGGCCTGGCAATCTGAACATTTTCAAGCGTATTTGAAGAATTGGGATATTTTGAATTTGTGTCAATTGTTTTACTGAATATGCATAATATAGAAGGCAGTGCTTGCATCTTTCTGTCATGTGACCGTGAGTTTGCCTGAATGTTTAGGATGCACCTGTGCACCTGTGCGACTGTTGAATGCTTACAGGGGAAGTGTTTACTATATACTAATGTTCACTGTATACTTGTGTCTGTGAGCTCTTTATGTGAATTAACACTATTCTTTGTTATTACTATCATCAAGACTGCATAATAAATAAAAGTGTGACAGTTGGCAGGCTCTCTGTTATCAGCTCTCGAGCCATGCCTGCACGCTAACGGCCCACCCGCTCCCGCAAATGTGGGTGGGCCGTTAGCGTGCAGAGCACGGCTCGAGAATTGATAGCAGAGAGCCTTCCAGCTGTCATGCTTTCATCTATTACGTACTCTTGATATTATTAGTTTGCAACAAAGTACAACATACAATTTTATTCTTAGGCATGCTGAATTTGAAATTTTGCAGGATTGAACATATCTGAACTGAAATTAAAAAGCATGATTATATGAAAACTAAGATTGGGAGAATTATAAAAATTCGAAGTTAAATATGACTATTTTCAAAATTAAATTTAACTCTACGCTTTCATGAAATGGTTATGTTTAACTCGGTGTAACACTGTGAGCTTTTACCATTGAAGTATCGACCCAGTCAGAATCTGTCGGTAGAATTAGAGTGTAAAAAATAAGAAAATAGTCCCATTTTCAATTAAAGAGCTTGGCTTCAGCGTTTCCTTGTTTATGCATTTTATTATTCAATTGAATGTCATCATTATTTCATTAATCGTTATTCTCGATTATTGTGGTTAGCTTTATTATTCCAAATAGCTGCCATCCGTACGCAAATTCGTTGTAGGTCTGGTTGCCTATTAAACAATATATCGCTTGGTTTTGAGTTTCGTTGCATGAAAAAGATTTTTGAAAAAAGGCATTTTCCGATTTACCAAAATAAGTCCTAGGAATTAGTTTTTGCATTTGGAGTTTGGTTCCCAAACTATGTCGCAATTCAATTTATTAATTTACATTTCATACCTCGTTTCCGCCTGTTGCTACTTTTTGCAGACTCTGATTTTGATTCCGCCTCTAGCTTTCTTTTTTACATTTTCGCACTTGCTTCAGCTTTTGTTTCACTTTTTAAACCAAGATCTCGTTTCTGTTTTCGCTTTTCCTGCAGATTCAGATTCATTCTCATTGTCTGCTGCATACTGTTCTGTTTTCAGATTCAAATCATTAAAGTTTGAATTCAAGTATTTTAATTTCTGCGGTGTTAGAGATTGCCGGATTTGGACTATCTGTTGGCATAACCCAAGCGAGGGCCTACTTTCGGGACCCACCCAGAATTGGATTCTTTCTGTAAATTAGCAGAAATTATCGCAATTCTTTGCAACATTTGCATATTCTGGTCGGAACAACGTACGCAGAGCAAAGAAGAGGAGCCCTCTCGTACTCTTCTCTACTTCTAATATCTAAGAAAACTATGAACTCCTGGAGAGTCTTGCTATTAACATGTCAACGTGCGTGTCAATATTAGAGCTACATGGTTCATGTGGAACCGGGTTGGTATTTCCAATATCTGCAAGGGAAGTAAAAACTAAAACTAAGCGACTAAAGGGAAACTCATAGAAATTTATGGCAGTATAAAACTATTCTCAAATAAATCTGTTTTGTACAGAGCATAGTGTGAATTGTGAACGATGTTCATTTTTACACACAAATGAGTGTATAATGTATACGTGACCTTTATAAATTGGAAACATTTAATACGTCAGCGTCCAAAGCGGTCAATTTGACCGTGGACTCTAATAAGGGAAAATTCTAGGACGAGATGACAAAGGTCATGAAGATAGCACCACCAACTAGTCAAAATCAATAAGTAGACATCTATTTCGAAAAGACAAAGTTAAGCAGTATTTATTTAGAAAAGTAGACCAGCTAGTATTGCTTCCGAACCGAATTACAGATTTAAAATTTTGTGAATTGACACGTAAGCTTGTTAAACTAAAACTTGTCTTGTAATAATTTGATTGGTTTACTATGTCACGTGTACGAACTACTCCAATACGTTTCGACTGACGTTTCAAAATACAGTATCATGTGACATAAATTCTCTGGAAATTTCGGACTAGGGTCGGGAAGAAATTTTTGCTTGGCGGCTGGCGCTTTGGTTTGAAATGTTATCAGTTGCTGAATTTGTTTTAATTTTCAGGTACCGCAGCGTTAATGGGTGGGGAGCGGGGGGCAGGTGTGGTGTAATTGGAGCCGTTTTTACAAACTATCCCCCAAAATTTCAACGCACACCTACATATGGCTAGAAACGTTTTGCAAATATCTGCAATGATGGCAAGTCTTCCTCTTCATAGGTGTACCTTGAGAAAACGTTGGGGGAGGGGGTAGCCGAAATTAGGGTGGGTGGGGTCAGCCGTTTTGAGATGGGGTGGGGTCCGGAAAAATTGAATTTGGGGGGGTGGTGAAAAAATTTTTTGGTCAAAAATTTAGAAAAAATTTGCAAATTTGCTAAAAAAGCGTTATTTCCAACTAAAAATCAAAAATATTTCTTCATTTTTGCTCATTTATTCGAAAAAACTTGGATTTTTTGCAAAAATTTCGAATTTTTCCAGAAAATTTCGAATTTTTACTAATTTTGAGGCAAAATTTTCAAAATTTTGAGGGTGGGGTCTGGCAAATTTGGGTGGGTGGGGTCTGGGATTTGGCCATTTGGGGGTGGGGTCTGCCTCCAAAATTTCGAGGGGGGGTCGGCACTTTTCCATTTGGGGGGAGGGGTTCCCCCCCCAGGTACACCTATGTTCCTCTTTGCATGCAGCCAAAATTAGATCGATCCGATGCACCGTTAGTCACCACCCAATTTATTTTGAAAAATGTTTTAACAGTCAAACGGAAACAATCATAAGTGTACCTTGAGAAAAAGTTGGGGGAAGGGGTAGCCGAAATTAGGGTGGGTGGGGTGGGGTCATAGGAGTAACGGGGATTTGGGGTAGGGGGCCCTCTCCCGAAA
The DNA here is from genome assembly GCA_030248195.1 of Trissonchulus latispiculum. NCBI lineage: Eukaryota > Metazoa > Nematoda > Enoplea > Enoplida > Ironidae > Trissonchulus > Trissonchulus latispiculum. The sequence continues at coordinate 6,146 of JASAND010015054.1, read as the reverse complement.
TTTGGGGAAGCCCCTTTTTAGACTCCCCAAACCCCCCCACTAAATTATTTAGGTCAGGACCTGTTTCTTTCGTTTTCGAGTATATAGTCCGCGATGTTATATATATATTTTCGATTGTTTTAATAAAGCCGTAGGCTTTTTTCTTTCGTGACTAAGGATATATAGGCTTTTTATGCATTACATCGCTTATGAAACAGTATTTTTACTGTTTGTAGCCCCGATTAGCATTATGGAAGCGCAAACGCATTGTATATTCATGAGCGAAGCAATTATTCTTCATTCAGAAAATAATTATAAATTAATTAGAAAACAATTAGAATACAATAGAAACGTTTTACAAAACATAAGAAATTATTTAGAAAACAATTAGAAAAATCGACATTTTTTCCTGAAAACATTATGAAATCAATTAGAAAACAATGAGAAATTAATTAGAAAAAATCTAGAAATTAATTAGAAAATGGACACCTTCAGTTTAGAAAATAATTAGAAAATAATTAGAAAACAATGAGAAAACAATGAGAAAATAATTAGAAAATTTTCAGAAAACATTAAGAAAATATTTAGAAAAAATTGTCATTGAGTTTTCTAATTGTTTTCTAGAAAAGGGTTTCGTGTGGACCCCCCCAAACCTCTCTCAGGACACTTCCCCACCCAACCCTGCCCTTAACTATGAAGTAATTTTGACATGAGACAGTGTTTTGAAACTCGAAAACATGATTGCCAACATACCCCCCACCTTACACCTGTAACCCACCCCAAATCGGCTGACCGGTGGTCGGTGGACCCCAGAATTCCAGAAGGGGGTCGGGTTCCCTTAACGCCGCCCAAAACTAACTCCGCTCCGGCAATTGTTTAGATGGGGGCCCGATTTTTTTACCTTGGCACGCCTTATATGGTTCCGACTGCAGATTGGGAATTGGGAATTACCCTCGGGGCGACTTTTCTCTGAAGTCGGAGACAATGTTTTGAATGAATGAATGAATGAATGGTTGTGAGTATCCGCCCCCCTCATACGCAATTCATTATTTGTTTGTATGTAATATGTACGTACATACAATGTCAATGCGATGAGGGGCCCACCTCTAGTATTTGTGCTTTCATTCTATAAGCCCAGTTATAAACTAAACAAAAAATATAACAGTCAGCTCAACAATCAAAAACAATAGATATATACGTATAGCAGAAGATATAGTTGGCATAAAGATAACAACTATCTTTGCAACCCCAATGAAAGCACAAACACCTACTGAGACTTCTTAGTTTACTGAAAGATGGAAATTATAAGAAAGGCTAAAAAAACGCTTGAGAATTATATATTTCACGATATTTTATATGACTGCTAAACGAAGAATGGTTTAAATAGGGAATTTTTGGGTTCTCGAAAACAAGCAAAAGAAAAAGGGACAGGAATAAAAGTATGTTTATGAATTCACTAGTGTTGTATATACATCTAGCGTATATACACTGGTATATAAACATATATATATATTGCCGTACATATTACATTTTGATTGATCGATCGGTCATTCGTTCGGATTCCCACGGCACCGCACCCGAGCAAAAGTTCCGGTGAAACTGGCATTGCCCTGTCTTGTCTCTGCCTTGCTGGGTTTATATATACGTAGCCATAGGTGTAGGGTTGGGGGGGAGCCCCCCCGGCCATTTTTCACCCCCCACCCTTTTTGGGGGAGGTCGTCCCCCCCCCCCCCAACTGGGGGGGGGGGGGGTAGTCGCGCCGAAGGCGCGAAAAACGGCCAAAAATTGGGTATTTTTAGAGTAAATTTTGCAAAAATTTTCAAAAATGTCTAAATTTTTGGCTTAAAGTGTCTATTATTGCGAGGAATACACATTTTTAACTGTTACTGTATTATGAACTTTCGAACTCATTATTGACTGATCCCATTTTTCCCACTTGATCCCATTTTTCCAAACCCCCCCCAGAAATTTTTTGGGCCCCCCCTCAAACTGGCGGGGGGGGGGGGTATTTGCGCCAAGGGGCGAAAATTGGTCAAAAATTGGGCATTTTTAGGGTAAATTTTGCAATTTTTTTTCAAAAAAGTCCAAATTTTTGGCTTAACGTGTTTATTATCCCGAGAAATACACATTTTTAACTGTATTATGAACTTTCGAACTCATTATTGACCTTATTTTGGACATGGAAACATGTTGGCAATCAAGTTTTCGAGTTTAAAAACCATGTCTAATGTCAAAATCACTTCATAGTTGAATGTTCATTGGCATTAGAAACGGCTGAAAATGCGATTTTTGGCATAAAAATTGAAAATTTTTTGAGTGAGGGTTGGGGGGGTCCTGGGGGGGGTTGGGGCTGGGGGTCTCCAGAGGGCCCCCCAAAAAAAGTTGGGGGGGGGGACTGGACTGGGGAGCATAGGTGTAACGGAGATTTGGGGTGGGGGGCCCCCTCCTCCGAAATTTTGGGGGGCCCCCTTTTTAGACCCCCCCCCAAACCTCCCCCAAAAATTTTTCAATTTTTATGCCAAAAATCGCATTTTCAGCCATTGCTAATGCCGAAAAACATGAAAGCATTATATAAGTATATATATAATTTTGACAGTAGACTGTTTTTAAATTCGAAAACATGATTGCCAATATGTTTCTGAGTCCAGAATAAGGTCAATATTGAGTTTAGAAGTCCATAAAACCGTTATATATAAACGTGTATTTCTCGCGATAATAAACGCGCTAAGCCAAAAATTTGGACTTTTTTGAAAAATTTTGCAATATTTACCCTAAAAATACCCAAATTTTGGCCAATTTTCGCGCCTTCGGCTTTTTCTGGGGGTGGTTTGGAAAAATGGCTGGGGGGGGTTCCCCCCCCCAATTACACCTATGCTGGGGAGCCCCCCCACGCCAAATCTCCGTTACACCTATGTATATATAGCCCACTCCATAGGCGTGTTAGGGGAGGGCTGGGGGTATATACCCCCTAAAATGACAAATTTTCGCGACCCCCCCAGATATTTTGCCCAGCCACACCTATGGCCCACTCAGTCCCCCGCCGCCAAATTCGGATCTCAGGCAGGCGTTGTTTTCCCTTTAAGACATTGTCATACGGTTTTTTGTAGATTTTAAGACAAAAATTCAGGTGAAATTCTAGGTGGGCCCCTAAAAGTCCGAGGGGACAAAAGTTTGGGGGGGCAAAGCCACATTTGTTGCTGTATGTATCTGTATTCGTTGCTGTATTTACATATAGCGCGGCGGGAAAAAACCCAGTCCGATATGCTGGAAAAACCCAACGCCAGTGTGAGTCACCCTTATGAGCTAGATCGGATTTCAATAGCCTATCTTGGGTCAACTTTGGGGGGGTCACCCTGAACTACTGGAAAGACCCAGCCCAAAACGGATTAGAGTTTACAGAGGGTATGTCTCGAACTTCACGGTGGTATGTGCAATTTGGCTCTAGTGCCTGTGGTGCGACCTGGGGGTGACCTAGATTCGGCGGGAAAAAACCCATGTGCGGGAAAAAACCCAAATTTCAAAATGAAATTTTTTCTAACCATTTGCAGCAGAGGAAAATTTCATGCATTTCTTAGCTCAATAGTGTCTCCTGATCAATTTGGTATAGATTTTACCTGGGTTCAACCTTCTATGTGTGGTCCAGGTGGCCAAAATCTGACATGGTGCCATTTCAAGCCAGATTTTTCTTCGTCAAAAATCGCCAATTTTTCACTATAATAGGTCGGGTTTGGCTTTAAATGCAATAAAACTGTAAACTGCAGAAATTAAGCAAATTTCAAAAATTTCAAAACTTTGCCTATGCTCATATATATATATATATATATATATATATACGTGTTAAACATACAAAATTTTCAAAAGTCAATTTGACATGAATTGTTGCCACAATATTGATATTTTTTGATGCAGATGTATATACTAAAAATGACCCTCTCTTTCGAATGGTATAGTCAAAATTGTTCGGGCATGCTTCCAGCAAAAAATCTGGCTTATTTTTAGGCCAAAATTTATGGGGGGGCGATATGGGGGGGATGCTCAAAGTTGCCCCCCCCATCGATGGGAGGGGGCTCGGCTCACCAAAAGTGGGGGGGGGCACATTTTTGGAAAAAATTTTGCAAATTTTTTGCTTTTTTTGTGTAAAAATTGCCGAAATTCGCTAAAAAATGGCTAATCTTAGGTGTTTTTTACGCTAAAATAGCGAAAATTCCGTTAAAATTCCGGAAAAAGTTTTGACAATTTAGGGTAAAAATGGTGAAATCTGGCAATTTTTGGGTTATGGGGGGGAGGTCAAAATTGATGGGGGGGGAGGTTGCCGAGTGGGGGGGACCCCCCAGTAAAAATAGCCAGAAAAATTCGGCTGGGTTTTCCCCGCCCATAGGTTTTTCCCACATTAGGTTTTTTCCCATCGGTTTGGTCGAAAATTTTTCACCAACCGTAAGTGCTAAAGAGATGTTTTATGGCTCATTTTGAAGCTGTTCGCAAGGCCTCATGGTAGTTATCGTTAGATTTTAGATTTGTCGCTTAATAAAAAAGTTACAGCCAAAACTCGAAAATTTGGGTTTTTATTTCCCGCCGCGTTTTTTTATATACTGTTACCGCAAAAATACGCAGATTTAGTGTAAAAAATAATGCACGCAGAAATTGAGTGGACCACCGTTTCATATTCAACCATAGTTTCATCTGAGCCACTACGATCGTTATCAGCCGTAGCATCCATCTTCACTTCTCACAGAATCACATAACAAAAAGTATTGTAAGTGCATACACATATTTGGTACATAAAGGTGAACTTTCATATACGGATCGCCTTGTTATGCCCGACCAACCCGATTGAGGGACTCATCAGGGGCTTTCAATCAGGTTATTTTTAAGTTAAATTATCCCAAGTTAAATTTTGTAGTTAAAGGTCGTTTCGTCCCCTAGCGATCAACTCCAGACATTCGTGAAGTTATACATAAAGATTCACTTATACCTCATTCTGTGTGTGCAAACATTGAGTCACTAATTTCCATAAAACATCTACCGATTGATTATGTAAGATATCATTACTATATGAGATTCCCTTAAGATTATTTAGAAAATGAAATTTAAGTTTTCTTTTTGAATAATTTTTATTAATCAATAGTTTAATTAGTTTTGATACCCGAAATACAAAATTATCAAGGTTAGTACATATGACTAAGTATCTACGTATTTCATTTAAATAAATTCTATATGCTACATTCTCTGAAAAATTGCCTTTAATATTAGGAAACTTAACCACTGAAAAATTAAAATCATCTGTTTTATCATATACCCCACATTCGAACTTATTACCAACTATAGTTACATTTTATATCTAAGACACATGCATGGTAACTATTAACATTTTCTTTATTAAGTACTAATGTATCTGGATACTCTCAATAAATACAGAAATCATTGAAACTCTGCTATTGTCATTAAAATTAGCCATATGTCATCGATATACTTAAAAAACTATCTAAGTTTGCTTAATAAGCTAGAAATCATGTTGTATACAAAATTTTTTTAACATACTTAAATTCGTATGTAAAAAAGAAATAAATTAGCTAACTGTGAGACACAATCCATATCCATAGATTTTTCTACAACATATTTGAATCTCTTATTACAACAGGAAAGTAGAGGACATTAAACAACCACTCTATATTGAATAGTAAGTCTTCTTTGGGTAAATTTATTGCTTTCTAGTATTAATACCCCATCTAGCACTGTTTTCGTAAACAATTATTTTACGATTAGAGTTATTAGCATAACCTAAGTTAATTACATATTTAAGAGCTACTATTATACATTCATGCCTAATGCTAGTATATAGTTGACCAAAATCATAAGTATTAATACTATGAGCGTCTCTACGTTTATTAAGTTTTTTAATAACATTAGATATTGCTGATGACCTATCAATTATCCAGAACATATTAGCTAAATGTCTAGTATTTTTATTTATTGCATTAGCATACACATGCAAACTATCCATAATCAATTTTAGTTGCCTTACCAACACCCCTTTGACATTTCCTTATTAATTGATCTGTTACTGGCAATAATAGTTCTATATTTTATGGGATTTTTATGAAACTTAGGTAATATATGAATAAAGGGCGAACTTTCATACGCATTATTTGTAGGCCAGCCCCATACCT